>CAWVNO010000807.1:0-32067 GCA_963930645.1 Salticus scenicus
TCACAGACCTATGTATTTTTTATAGAAATTTATTAAGCATTTTTAGCTAGAGACAAAATTGAAGTTTGAAAGATGACTCTTCCGCCGGATATACGAAGGCAGATGTTTTTGTACTAACATCTGGATTGCATTGCATTTATTTAATTCTCGCTGACTGTACAAATTCGAATGCCAAAGCATTAGCATAAGGTTCGATTAACTTAGTCATGCAACGATTTAATGTCTGCGGGAAATTAATGCCTATTAAGAAAATAATGACTTCCGATTTTACATTTGAGAGAATAATAAATTTAACAATGATTTCTTATCTCCACTTAAATCTTTTTTATAAAATGTTAGAGATAAAAAGTTTGATATACATATGTTTCGAATTGTAACAATATCAAGTACGTTGAAATTTCTCGGAAACTATTAGTTCCCCATCATACTATAGGTATGGGGAACTTAGGTAATCGTGAAAATTTTCGACCTCGGTTTTTTTTACTTTTCTACACGTTTTCAGGTGTGAGGAATCCGAAAATGACAAAATTTGTATGGTGTCTGTCTGTAGGATGTCTGTTAGTGTGTTAGTCTGTTAGTGTGTTAGTCTGTTAGTGGGTTAGTGTGTTAGTCCGTTTGTTTGTTAGACTGTGTACATGATATCTCAAGAACAAATTGTCTCAGAGAGGTCAGATCAGTTTTAAAATATTACTTTCGACACTGGCAAGAACCCTATTCATTTGCAACATTCGAATTTGAAAACTTCAGCAGTTATTCGAAATTTACGATTTTCTTAACATGGGAGAATAGGACAAAAATTCACTTAAACGTGCATTAAATGGAAACTTTTTACTGAAAAAATGTCAGACCAGTTTTAAAATATCTGTTTTGATGCCGGAATGAACATCAGTAACTATAAATATGCTACTTTGAAAATTTCGCAAGTTATTGGATATTTACGAATTTCTTAACATGGCAGTATAGGGCAAAATTTCACTTAAACGTCAATTTTGAGAGATATTTTCATCGTAGAGATGTCAGACTACTTTTGAAATATTATTTAGGACACTGGCATGAGTATTAATGACTATGAATTTTCCAATATAAAAATTTCGTAAGTTATTGGAAATTTAAGAATTTCTTAACATGGCAGAATAGAGCAAAATTTCACATAAACGTCAATCTTGAGGGATATTTTCCTCGTAAAGATGTCAAACCGCTTTCGAAATATTATTTAGGATACTGACATGAATACCATAGAGCACGATTTTTCCAATTTTAAAAATTCGTAAGTTATTTGGAATTTACGATTTCCTTAAAATGGCAGAATAAGGCAAAATCGAGCATAAACGTCCGTTTTAAGGATCATAAATATATCAGACAATTTCAAAATAACATTTAAGATACTTGTATGAACATGATTGACTACAAATATTCTAATAGGAAAATTTCGTAAGTTATTCGAAATTTAAGATTTTATCAACATAGCAAAATGGGGAGATATTTCATAAAAATAGGCATTTTTAGGAAAGTTGCATTGGAAATAGTAGCATGAAAATAAACTACGAAATTGATCCCAATAAAATAAATTAATAGATTAGAATAAGATATCGAACTGAATGGTGGGTAGCCTATTAGGCGAGGATTTCGTTCTGTCACTGTGTCAAGCGTTTGGTCAAATTCATTTCTCTTAACATGTATATAATAACTCCTGTACAAGAAATTTATGAGAACATACATATGATGGGGAACTGAGCAGAGTCCACCTATGCCAACTAGTTTAAATTTAGAAATATTTAAATGTTAGGAAAATGTTAAATATGCATCCTGATAAGTAATTTATAATTTTTTTCATCTTTTTCACATCATTAAATTTCAACAGTATACAATAAACAAAATTTAATGAAGTAAAATGAAAGGAAAAAGACAAAAATTAGTAATCAAGAAGAATTTTAAACATTTTCCTAAACTATTAAAAAACCTGTTTTACGCTCTAAACTTAAATAGTTTCTGAGATATTTTAATATGATTGATATTGTTATATTTCAAAACATAAGCAAAATTTTATAAGCCTTAAGTCAGTAATTTAAGAAATAAATTTTAATGCCTAATAAACCCTTATTTATTTATTTATTTATTTATTATTTATTTATTTATTGTAAATGACTGTGTTAGTTTTAATATGTTGTATACGTAAGTGTTGAAACATAACAATATCATATATACTCGTATTAAAAGTTTTCGAAACTAGTTAAATATAGAAAGAAAAATTCAAAAATTTTAATTTTAAGAAAATATTTAAAATGCTTCCGAATAAATAATTATTATTTTTTTTTCACTTCTGTTTTTTATATTATTAAATTGTAACAGTAAATTTCATTTATATATTATTTAAAGGATTCATTGAAAAGTTGTTTTTAACACATAAGGTAGAGAAATTAATGTTTTTTGGGTCAAATTTTCGAAATTGAGTTTTTGTTATATTTACACGTTTTGAGGTTTACTGAATCTAAAAATCATGTTTTTAGCGGTTGGTCTCTGTGTGTGCCTGCCTGTGTGTCTATCTGTCTGTCTGTGTGCCTGCCTATCTGTTATCAGCATATCTCAAAAACAAATTATAGCAGAAAGTTCAAACACGGTATTCTAAATGTGTATCATATAGGGATGCTACACTATGGTTTTCGTTGAGATCAAGCAAATGGTTCGTGTACAGGGACACCCAAGAGGATCCAAATACATTGCGTCTATGGGGGAAACTGCAGGTAAGTGGAATTTAACATCTATAGACTGCACTAAACTAAATGAAACGAATATATATTTTTCATATGCGTAAAAACATGTTTCATGTAGAATATGGTACAGAAATCATTCACTGTTTGTTTACAGGGCTACACAAAAGAACTACATTATAATGCGCTAATACTTGAAATTTGAGGAAAGTGTATTTCAGGTTGTGCCGTGTGTTATTAATATAGGATTATATTTATATGCACCATGTCATGTGTACATAACTTTCAGAAAATACACAGGGCTGCCAATATTTAAGCCATAACATTATTTTTTATTTGTTAGTGGAAGTGATTTACTATAATACACTATATTTCATAATATTTTACCATGTCCAGGAAAGCTGCTCAGGAAATTAATTCCTCAAAGCCATATGGTAAATAATGTGTTTTTTTTTAACTAAATATTCATCAATTGGTTTCTTGTATATTTCCGCGTCTTGAGGCTTCCTGAATACCGAAGTCAAGTTTTACAGTTTAATCTTTGCCTGTGTCTGTTAGAGTAAATTAAAAACAAATAATTTCAGACGATCCAAACGATGTATTTTGAAGTGAATACTTTTGTAACTAAAAAAGTTTGTACAAGATTGATAAGTTTCAAGGAATGACGCGTGTGAAAGTTGTTTGAATTATTTAAAATGAACTTTTGAATTTAATAACACATTTGAATTCTCTAGAAATATAGGTACAATAATGAAACGGGGGTTGAGGGGGGTTGGTACCCCCCCCCCAACACACACACACACATAGAATTATTTATCAAATAAAGCTGTTCCCAAGCTTAAGTTGAATTGTTTTAACATAGGTTTACATAACAGCACTTGTTATCTTAACCCTTAATCTCCAATCCGTACGTATAGTTTTAAATTTCAGGGTAAGAGAACGTCGTGTGAGTGACACACCAGATTATTTATTTTATTTTATTTATTTTATTTATTTTTATGTTTGATTGTTTAAATTTGCTACAATCTGCAAAATAATTTAATTTTTTAAAAGAAGTTTTACATTGAAAATTAGAATTTATTGCAAATTTTTACATTCAGATATAAAAATAATTAAAAAAAAATTTACTTATTATTATCACTGAATCCATTAATTGCTAACCAAGTAGAATTTACTCTTACAATTTAATGATGTAAAATGGAAAGAAAAAATTTAAAATTATTTATCAGGAAGCATTTTTAACATATTCCTAAAATTTAAAATTTTGAATTTTGCTTTCTAAATTTAGATAGTTTCAAAGAAATTTTGATACACTCGTTATTGTTATATTTTAATAAATTTTTATGCTAAATTTTATAACTCTAACACAGTAATTTAAAAAAAACATTTGTAACGTACTCCATACACTTTCAATTACGCTTTTTTACAACATAGAAAACCCATTTTTTAAATCATTTTGAAAATGTACATGTGGAATGTTCTCAGAACATTCTTGCATGACTGACGGTGCATGTTACACGTTACACGTATATTGAACGTTCTTTCGACCGTACTGTGTAACGTCTTCACGATAAACAGGTAGACATTTTCAAAGCCTACAAATGGAACGTTCTTAGAACGTTCTCGCAGAACTATTTTTCAATATTCAGAGAACGTTTCGGTGCCACCTGGGTGATGGCTAAAATTTAAAACAAATGTATTATGTCCCAGATCACTTTTAATTTACATTTTAGCCATCTACTATCTCTCTAAAATCACTTTCTCAAATGAATGTCTTAATTTATCACTGTGATTCTGAGTTGAGGCTGAGAGCCCCAGGTTTTTTAGAATAGCGGAAATAAAAAACATCTTGTAGTAGGCAGGGTATCTCTTGAGCCAGAGATATTGTTCGGCATTTAGCTCATGTTAATGATACAAATTTATTTAATATATCACATGTAAAATTATTTGTAAGTAATTATGTTTATTAAATGTGTGAATCTTTCAAAACTTTCTCTATTAACTTTTTCCCATACAATTACATCTTATAGCAGTTTTTTTATCACGCTATCACAGTTATATATATATATATTATTAAATATTATTAATTCAAAAGAGGTCAATCTATTAGTTGATTACATGGAGCTCGCCGATTACTCTCACATTCCCTAGACAACTGATAAATATATTATGAGAAATGGAACTATGTCTTATTACAGAATAGAGTAACCATTATTTAGAAGTACTGTATAGCATGAGCTTAGAATATTAGAAGACCTGTGACATTACGTTCATTTTATTTGGGTTTCTATGAAGACACTTTGAGGAAAAATTATCTCGACGCCATAGTGACAGTGCAGAGGATTTTGACGAAGTTTTGAGTACGGCTGATTGCTACTCGAGGATCACTCAAGAAGTCTAACAAAAGACGTCACGACATGGAAAATTCAGATCGGAACGAAATTGCACAGAATTGTAGCACACTATGAAGGTAACAACAGATTAAAGCAGTAACGCTCACTAGCCACACAATTTCGAGAAAACAGCATTTAAAGTTTCAGTAGTCTTTAAATACAAGTTATTTCGCAAGCCAGCCATCTCTCCTGTGGCGTGCGTGGTAGAGCACGAGGCTGTCACCCAGACGACCTCGGTTCTATGCTACCTATGGGACATCCTTTTTTTTTTTTTTTTTTTTTTTAAGTAGTCTAATTTTTTTATTTATTTTTACTTTATTTTATAATTCAATTCAAAATTTGAAAATTTTAATAAATAGTAATTATTTAGTTTTTTTTTAATTACACATATATATATATAGGAATTTATAAATGTAGAAATATATAAACAAATAAATGAAATAAAACCCGAAAATACACTGAGATCTGAGATCTTCATCAGGGAGGCCCCTCAGTGTAGGGGTGAATGAGAAGTTTCTGAAAGGACAGTAGCTATAAGCTAATAACTATCCTTAGCCCCCAACTTCTCACCAAACAGAAAACCACCAATAACTAAAGAGAAATCTAACAAATATATAATGCATAAAACTACAAAAATATTTTATAAATTTATCAAATTTTAGAATTTACAAAATTACATCAATTCATTAAAAATATATATATATAATACACAAAAGAAATACTGAAGGTAAAATCGAAAGAATAAAATGAAATAAAAATACAACCTTTCATTTGAAACACAAACAATCTTCAGCCGACGGGGCTACTCGTCGGTTCTTAAATATCGCCCTTGTAATTCTCCTATTGGTTTTTCTAATCTGTTGAACGTATATATTTATAAAATTCCTGTTAATAGATATCTATATATATATATATATATATATATGTAAGTTGTAGAAAATTATAAATATTCCAAATAGAAAAATGTGGCTATATAACCTACATATTTTTTTGAATCACAAAAATTCAATAATTATTGTTTATTAAATTTTTTTAATTGTGGATTTAATTATTCAAAAGATTAAATTTTACAATCCTTACAATTTCCTTACAATTGTTCAACTTCAGCTTTAATGGCAAAATAAGTAAATAAATAAAATAAATAAAAAAAATCTGGAGTGACTCCACTCGACTTTCCGAACATTGAGTAACTAACAGTTTTGTAGATAAAATAAAGAAAGAGGAGTTGCTAAACAAACAAAAGAGAGAAAACCATAATAGAGTGTTTGAGTATTTTTCTCCATATATCACACGAGGTTTTATTTAACGCTACTGAACTTTGAGCCCTTAGATCATAATGATAAAGAATTTTTCGTTGTGTCTCTGTAAAAATCTATAAATGCTAGATTCACCAAAATGCTTATAGTTAGTGCAACAGTGATTTATAATATTCATACAAATTTTCAGCTCAATTGAATAAGGTATTTAGATGCTATCGCACTTTTAAAAATTTTGTCTCATAGGCCATAATGATAAAGAATTTTTCTTTGTGCCCCTGTAAAAAAACTGTAAGTGCTAGATTCACCAAAATCTATACAGTTGGTGCAAATGCGACCTTTAACATGTGTACAATTTTTTTGCTCAGATTAATAAGGCGTTTAGACGCTATCACACTTTTAAGAATTTGGCCCCATAGGCCATAATGATAAAGAATTTTTCTTTGTGTCCCTCTAAAAAAACTATAAGTGCTAGATTCACCAAAATCTATACAGATTGAGTATCTGTGACCTATAATATGTGTATAAATTTTTTGCTCAATTGAATAAGGCGTTTACATTCTATCGCACTTTTAAGATTTTGCTCCCATAGGCCATAATGATAAAGAATTTTTCTTTGTGTCTCTGTAAAAAAACTATAAGTGCTAGATTCACCAAAATCTATAGGGTTCGTACTATGGTGACTTACAATATACGTACCAACTTTCAGCTTATTCGAACAAAGCGTTTCGACGCTAGCGTGTTCACTCACAGACATACACACATACATACACACATACACACATACACACACACATACATACATCATCTCAAAAATAGTGGAAACGGACTCAGGGGACCTCGAAACGTATAGAAACATCAAAATCTCCAATTCGGATTTTTGACATGATTACAATACTTTCCTCACTATAGTGTTCGGAAAGTAAATATACAAACAAAACCCTAAATAACAAATATAAAAATAAAGAAAAACTGACAAAAAATTTAAACAATTAAAAAATAAACAAAGTGTAAAATAGTAAGCAGGTGTACTTAAATCTTGGTTTGAGCTTCCTGATTTGGCTTTTATGTACATAAATTACGTAACCGCTTTTAGCTTGTTAATATTAGAGAGCAGCTGAAATTTTATTTCGGCCTCAGAAGGAATTAAAAAAGAAATGAGTCGTTGTCGAAGAAGACCTTATGTTGAATAACATTTAAAATCTACATTTAAAGATGTTATAGATTTGAAACATTTCTTTGCCTGTAGTAATTTAATAGCATTGAATCCTATACTATAATTTTTCAAGAAGCTGTATTGATTGGAGAAATAATTATTCAATTTGGATAGTAATTATATTTGAAATAAAAATCATCATTTATCTGTAATATTTTTTTAATTTTTTGTAATTTAAAAAACAAAATTCAGTATTGCTTTAAATATACCTAAAATAAAATAACATATTTAGGTAAATAATTAAAAATAGCTTCTTCAGTTTTACATTATTTTACAGTAAAAAGAGAACTAAAATTTTTTTTTTAACTTATAGAAATTTATTGTATTTTTAATTTATAAATACTACAAACAGAAAAATTTATTTATTTTATATTCAAGAAAATTAAATAATTTTTTATTAAAATTTTCAAATTTTGAATTGAATTATAAAATAAAGTAAAAATAAATAAAATGTTTGGATTACATAAAAAATTAAATAAAATAAAGTCCCATAGGTAGCATGGAACCGAGGTCGTCTGGGTGATAGCCATGTGCTCTACCAAGCACGCCGCTGGAGCGCTAACTTGCTAGCGAAATAACTTGTATTTAAAGATTACTGAAACTTTAAACGCTTTATTCTGGAAATTGTGTGGTTAGTGCGCGTTACTGCTTTAATATGTTGTTACCTTCATAGTGTGCTATAATTCTGCGCGATTTCGTCCCGATCTGAATTTTCCATGCCGTGACCTCTCCTTGTAAGATGGTGTGAAACACTTCTACACCACTTCAAAGTGCGGATTACACCTTGTGTTTATTTCTCTTCAGCGATTCATCTTTTATTCGGATTAACGAAAACAAGGTACATGCAGTTTTCATATTAAGCATGACATGCTCTTTAACGGACATTAATGCTATGCGCACTGCATTGAAAAACTTAGCTACAGACAAAGTCAAAATTTTGCATAAATTAATATACGACACAGACGGCGATAGACAAAACCGCCGTCGGCTCCGTGATTTTTAAGGCTTTGACTTTGATGTTACGAGAAGTAACTTTCAAAAGAAATTAAAGTATGTACAAGATTAATTTACCCTCCATGACCTCATCACAATCTGTAATATTTTAAATATTTCATTTCAAGGTTCGGAAACAAGAACTAGCCACTCGTATTATACAACTTTTTGTGTTTTAAACACACTCAAACCTACTGTTGCTGATTCCATCACCTCTGATTCGGAAACAGAAGAGCCGAGAAATAAATCTGATTTTTCCATACAGCGCCATGATATTTCTAATAATGATCAAATTACTAATATAATTGAAAATGATTTGTGTGCAAAAAATAAACTTACCATAACGTTCGCGGATATAGAGGACGCTAATAATTATGGTTCTCCAGATGAATAAACTAAAAAAATGAAGTACATTAAAGTCTAAGCGACGAAACTTATTTTTTCTTTTTTTCCTATGCTTAATAACTGCATATTATACAAGTGTTTGATATTTTATATTATTATTATGAGTATTAATTGTGTGCGGTAAAGAAGTATTATTAGTATTATAAAGCTTTGTTTTGAAACACAAGTATATTTCTTTTTCTTCTTTGAATATATCCAATAATTTTTTACAGTAAAATTTTTGTACTTAAATATATTTTATAATTGGTGTTATGACCAGGTCAATCTATTCATTGATTACACATATGTATATATATATATATATATATATATATATATATGAATGCTTATTTAGGCCGATATAAGTTGATTTTCTAGGGGATTTTATTTTCCCCATACCTGTGATTGCATGTTTTTTACTTTCCGAACACTATAGTGAGGAAAGTATTGTAATCATGTCAAAAATCCGAATTCAAGATTTTGATGTTTCTATACGTTTTGAGGTCCCCTGAGTCCGTTTTCACTATTTTTACGATGATGTATGTATGTGTGTGTGTATGTGTGTATGTCTGTGAGTGAACATGCTAGCGTCTAAACGCTTTGTTCAATTAACCTGAAAGTTGGTACGCATATTGTAAGTCACCATAGTACGAACCCTATAGATTTTGGTGAATCTAGCACTTATAGTTTTTTTACAGGGACACAAAGAAAAATTCTTTATCATTATGGCCTATGGGAGCAAAATCTTAAAAGTGCGATAGCATCTAAACGCCTTATTCAATAGAGCAAAAAATTTATACACATATTATAGGTCACAAATACTCAATCTGTATAGATTTTGGAGAATCTAGCACTTATAGTTTTCCCAGAAAAACTTATATTGATGGGCTCATTATGGCCTACAGCCGGCATCCTGCACTTGCCATCAGTTGCCGGTTGCCCCATATAACTCCACCAGTGGGCCGTTTATGGCTGCCTGCAGTATTGGAGGCCTAAAGAAAAAAGGTCGGTTGTCCAGAAGTGCCATAAGCACAGTTGGCCTTATGCAGGCTATCACCACAAGGCCAACACAATATTTTTCATGTTGTGGCCACAAATTATTAGGCCATAACCAATTTGTATGCCTAGAGGGCGCTGTGATTTATTTTCAGTTGATTTGAAATTCGCTCGCCATCTGCCATTTCATACGAAGTTTGTTCGTTATTGTAGTCTGCGGATGTAGGTTCTAGACTAAAAGATGTTAAATCACGAAAAAGTAATATATTATATGAGTAAGTAATTCAATTATTAATTTGATTTTCTATTATTTTTTAAATACTATTTTTTAAAGGTGTTTGAATCTAAAGTCATTATTATAATAAAAGGATTTCTAGAAAGCGAATATTCAGTTGATCCGTTTTAAGTAAGTTATGATAGTCGTTAACGTTCTAGTTACATTTGTTATTTTTATTATTAATTTAATAAATTTCATAAAATAAAACTTATGAATCTTAATTTATATAATTATATTATATGGACGGGAGAATGTTATTACAATATATATAAATATTTATAGTTAATGTTTTATTTTTATTTTTTCTTCCTTCAGTGTATTTAAGAAGAAAGCATTAGGTTCGGGAAATTTTCGGCATCCGGTTTTCGACAGATTTTGCACTTTTTGGGTTGTTTTGATGAACGTAATTTGAGAAATTGTCTGTCTGTCCCTCGGTGTGAGCTCAAAAATTTTTTAAAGTGATAGAAATCCAAAAAGTTTACTTCTACTTTTTTTTTTTTTTTTTTTTTTTTTTTGTAAATGTACAAACGTTGCTTCCCCACCCCTGAGGGAGAAATATACCAGATAAAGTATATTTCCAATATGAGTATCCTTGAAAAGATTTCGCCAGTATTTTTAAAACGAAAGGTTGAATTATATATCTGCGATATTTTAAGGAAAATTTATTGTTTTTTTTTTTTTTTTCATTTTTGACAAAAACTAGTATGTTGTAGCACCACAAAACTTTCTTCTATATTTTTTTTTATGCAAATTTGCGCAATGCAGATAATTTGTTAAGATTATTTTCCCGAATGCATGCAAACGATTTTCATCTTAGGAAAGTGTTTCTCAATAAAAAAAAAAAAAAAAAAATCAATTTTGTGCCAACATTTGAAAAAATGCTTTTTTTATAAATAATTTATAACTTTGTTTTAATTTACCACAAATTTCATTCAGTTATTTACTTAAAAGGTACTGACAAGTTCTTTTGAAAAATATCAGCATTGAAAATTTACTCCATCACGGGGAAGGGCGAGCGATTTCTAAACTTATACAAAAAAAAAAAAAAAAAAAAATCCTCCTTGGTTGTTCGTTACTTAAATATTTATTTTTTTAATTCATTTTAAAAATAAAAAAATAATATAATATAATTAGTACATTTACATAAAATTTCTTCCTACACTGTGTCATACTGAAAATTACGAAGAAGTAGAAATATAGAGCTATGTGTTGAGTGAATGATCCACAAATGTAATCGGGAACGATTTTAATCATGGTCTGACCAATCAAGTTTGGTTAATTTCGTCCATTGGTTCGTGAGATACAGCGTCTACAAAATTTTTTATGCACACTCACAGAGAGAAACTTTCTAAAAATGGTCACATGGAAATACATCGAAAACCGGAAGTCGAATTTTTTCTTCTTATATATATATATATATATATATGTATACACATACACACATATATATATATATACATATAAGAAAGTAAAATACTTAAAAAATTTCTCGGATATTGGTAAAAAATTGATTTTTTTTCGAAATTTAATATATTATGCTTCTTTGAAATGAAAATCAAATCGCCTGCCTTCGTCTCAGAAAATAAATTTAATAAATAATAATTTTAATATGTAATTTCTATAAACTATTACTGAAAAAAAAAAAAAAAAGTGGTAACCATAACAAACTATTTTATTTTATTTTATTTATAATAATAATAGTTATTATTTGAATGCAAGTAAGAAAAATAATTTCGCTTTTACGAAACTGAAATAGTTCCCCCATCAATTCCCCGTAAAGGATAAGAATGTTTTTGTGCATCGCTAATAAATGAAACGCAAATATTTATTTTGTTATTTTTGATTGGAAAATTTTTTTATTGCATCTTTAAAACCTACGTTCATCTATATTATTAACGTTGTGCAAAAATTTTTGCATGCGCTGATAAGAAACTTCTCTTAGACTGTAATGTATCAAAATTATTTTATGAATTTTTATACTCAAACCATTTGTGCTACCTCTACAAATTTTTGTGACAAGCTTCCTACAATAAATCTGGAAATTCTGTAATGACATATATGAGTTTTATGGGATTCTAAAAACATTTTTAAAGAAGGAAATTAGCGGATAGATGGACTGAAGTCTAAGCAATTTCTTATTTTGTTGAAAAATGTAAATAAACACACTCAAAAATATATTTGAAGTAAAATTACACATTATATTAACAAGTGAAATTCGTTTTCTTGAATTTTTGCATGCTTCACACGCTCCCACACTTATATCTCTGACTACTCATTAAATCAGAAAACCAGCTGTACTTAAAAACAACAAACTTTAACTGAGAGTTGTCGCATCAGCGTTTTTTTTTGTTGGTCTATTGGGCAGGAAGGAAATTTGTTTATCAAGATGACGAGCAACAGTGCTCACAAAATAAAAGAGAAGAAAAGTCAATTCATCAATTATTTTTAAATAAAAATTATTGTAAGTATACAGCTAAAAGTTTTTCGGTGTAATATATGTTATCATTGCATGAATAGTATAAAGATTCATGAAGTGACCTCTATTTTGGAACCTCTCGTATTTTAAATGTATAAATAGAGGGGGGGGGGATGCTAAAAATCCGTAGATTTAGCATGGGATGAAAACGAAAAGTACGCGCAATGTTAAGTGTGTAAAAGAAAAAAAAGTTTCACACCGGAAGTAATAAAAGGACAAAATTGACTAGAAATTACAACGAAGAGCGGGAATATGGGACCTCTATTTTTTAAGGAACTATAAAGGAGGATATTTATTTATTAACAGCGTATAGATTAAATTATTTAAAGTACAAATACTTCAATAAAATAACAATTTCTATCTGAAATTATGCCAGGATTTGTGTCAACTAATCTATATAAATAAAGAGAAGTATCTATGCGTCTGTCTGTGTTCTGGTGCTCACACTACTATGCGGATGGAAAAAGAGTTGCCGTAGGTAGCGGGTACCCGAAGCGAGGTTTAGAGCAATTTCAATAAAATAATTTTAGTTTTCTCTTTTTTTTTTTTCTTTTAATAATGTGATGTAAAACATAAATACTGGTCCAATTATTTTGAAAATTCATTTAAACATAGTGACCAGCCAAGTGGGCGTAGCCTACTAGTTATTATTATTATTAGTAGTAGTAGTATTAGTAACCATAATCAGAGTACTGTAGATAATGGAAGCATTGTATTCGATCAAAAATTTCGACATCGAGTTTTCACCTAATTTACATATTTTAAGGTCTCCTGAGTCAAAAAAGTGAATTTGGCAAGTGGTCTGTGTATCTGTACTGCATATATGTCAGTATATTTCTGGAATTTTTCTGACTTGATCATCTGCCTGCTGTTTTAAAAAGAAGGGGAAAAAAAACATCAATTGGGTACCATTTGATGTAGGGGAAAAGAAAAATATTCAAGATTTTCTGACACTTAAGAGTTATAATAAAAAAGCACTACAGAATTGGTGTTTAAAAGTAATAAGAGTAAACACCATAAAATGTAAGAGCTCGCAACAATCGTTTCGGATGGAAAGAAAACATGATCCTTCATCAGGCAAACGAAGTAGGCACGAGTGCGGCAAACAAAGCGCAAGCGTTGCTGCCTGCGTTTTGTTTGCAAAATTTTATGGTGTTTATTCAAAGTATTGTACATGTTACTTGAGAGTATACTCCAATTTCTTAAGAAATCGCACCCTCGGGCGGCGTAAGCTAGTTATTAAATAAAAGGGCGTTCGGAATGGAAATGTCCGTTTTTTTATTGCCGTAAATCAGAAAGTGACCTAAAATCCGGAAAAGTCCGAAATCCAGAAAGGCCATGGTCCGGACGATTCCGGATTTCAGATTTTGTACTGTAGTAATAAACAGAAAAATTTGTAAATAAACATAAACATGGCCCTCCCCCCCCACCCCATCCCCCCAAAAAAGAAAAAAATGCATCAGTTCTTTTAGGTTGAAATAATAACACATCCTTTCATGAGTTTAACAAAAAGCACGATTGCAGCAAATTACTTTTGCTGCACTCGTGCCCACTTTGTTTCGCCTGATGAAGGGTCTTCGTGCAATTTCAACCGGAAACAATTGCTGCATTTTTTAATTAATTAATTATTTATTTATTTTTTGTTTATGGTGTTTTTTACAATGCTCTCTTTATAACAATTTTTGTTTCAATATTCTATAATTTTCCCATGTAAAGTTACATTTATTTATATCATATAGCGTAACAAAGTTAAACATATTGAAATTTGAACACTTAAAAAAAAAAAAAAAAAAAAAAAAAAAAACATAACCTCCTTTATTCCAAAAAATGTTATATAGAGAAACATTTGCACTGAAAGCAACAAATTAAACTTTTATCATAAGGAAAATGGATCAACTGAATATTTCCTATATGCTGCACTAGAAATCCTGAATTTACAACCATAGTGTAGGAATTAAAGACTTGTAAATAGTATTTAAAAATGAATGTGTACAAAATCAAATTAAATATTGGATGCATAGAAAAAACTGGCTGCTACTTCATCAGAAAAAAGTGAGAGGAAAAAAAAAAAAAAAGAAAAAGAAAAAGAAAAAAGCACTAATAAAATTAAAGGTATCACCAATAAAATAAATATACTAGCTATAACTAAATCACTGCTGGCCTGTTAACGGCCCTCTTCACTTACCGTCTCCGGAAGTCCAAGGCAATGTTATTCTATGGGAAATTTTCTTTACAAATAACTTAATAACTAATACATATTTTTAAATTCTGTTTTCACATTCAGAAAATTCCCAACTGTTAAATTGATGGACCTTTTTTGAAAATGTATTTTTTTTAATTTTTAATATTTTATTTTGAATTTGCAAAATGAAAAATTTCACATATTGAAAAATCGTATTTTGCAGCTTCAAAATAAAATATAAAAAAATAATTTTTTAAAAAAGGTCCGTCAATTTAACAGTTGGGAATTTTCAGAATATGAAAGCAGAATTTAAAAATATGTATTAGTTAATAAGTTATTTGCAAAGAAAATTTCCCATAGAATAACATTGGCTTCGGCTTCCGGCGACGGTGAGTGAAGCGGGCCTTTAATGGGAAAATATAAAGGACCAATGAAGACTGCCGGCAGTAATATATTTTTTTATGTTTGCCACAGCTGGCCCACTGCAGGCTGCCAGCAATAACATAGAAAAATTATGTTTGTCACCAGGTAGTCCAAAACTGGCCCACTAACAATTTCCAACCAAATGTCGGTTACCGACAGTGGCCCATTACCTATTTTCATCATACTGCTAGCTGCCAGCAGCGATCCATTCACTGGCCCACTAACTTATTTTTAAATTACTGCAGGCTGCCAACAGTGGATCGATTGAATATGGCCTACTGACGGCCGGCGTAACATATTCCCTGCGGCACCGTAACTTTTGCCACCGACGGCCCAGCTGCAGCTCCTGTTGGCAACCAGCACTTGGCCTCGTGTTGGCCGTCATCTGTGGTTTTGCTGGGTTTTTACAGGGACACAAAGAAAAATTCTTTATCATTATGCCTATGGGGCCAAATTTTTAAAAGTGTGATAGCGCCTAAACGCCTTATTAATCTGAGCAAAAAATTTGTACACATGTTATAGATCACAGTTGAACTAACTGTATAGACTTTGGTGAATCTAGCACTTACAGTTTTTTTACAGGGACACAAAGAAAAATTCTTTATCATTATGGCCTATGGGACTAAATTTTTAAAAGTACGATAGCATCTAAACGCCTTATTGAATTGAGCTGAAAATTTATATGAGTATTATAAATCACTGTTGCACTAACTATAAGCATTTTGGTGAATTTAGCATTTATAGGTTTTTACAGGGACACAACGAAAAATTCTTTATCATTATGATCTATGGGCTCAAAGTTCAGTAGCGTTAAATGAAACATCGTGTAATAGATGGAGAAAAATACTCAAACACTCTATTATGGTTTTCTCTCTTTTGTTTGTTTAACTCCTCTTTCTTTACTTTATCTACAAAACTGTTAATTACTCAATGTTCGGAAAGTCGAGTGGAGTCACTCCAGATTTTTTTCTTTTTCATCCATGCTGAGCTACAGTGATACTATAGCAGCTTATCGTAATTAAAAAAAATAATAATAAAAATTTAGATAATAAGCATAAATTCCACGTGTATATAAAACCGAGAAAAATAAATTGACGCCGGTCAGAATTTGAAGAAAAATTAGTAACGGTAAAGACACTGAAGAACGGTACTGTAAGGCTTGGGGCTCTGGAATTGCTGACAGGGCTAACTACTTCCCATATGTTATACGCTAACGTTAATGTTTATGTGCATAAATGCTAATCTAAAATAGGAGCTCCAAATACAATAAATGTTTTCTGTCATTTATCTAAAACGGAGTCTCCTACTGTAATCCAAACCATTAGCTAAATCAAATTTCGGACGGAGGATTTTTTTTTTTTTTTTTTTTTTTTTTTGATTGACTGGATCATTTTTACTATATATTTTCGCTGTCATATTTTTGTACTAACTACTTTATCTGATCTCCTAAATCCCTTTTCTGAAAACTCAAATACATTATAAAAACTGTTTTACTGTTTTCAGGTCTATTCAGTATTCTACATAAATACGTTAAATGTGAAATTGGTTATATTTCCCCCCCCCCTTTTTTTTTTCTTTTTTTTTTTTTGTTTAATAATGAATAAGTTTCACCTGTGATTCTAAATTAATTACATTTATGTAAAAATTGAGATGAAAATTTATAAATATCTGTTACTTGTAAATACCGTCACATGATTACTTAATCGTTAATCTTAGGAATGTCCATTTGCATACTATACTCGGTCTCTTTTGTTCTTGGTACATAAATAATTAAAATAATATAAGTTTTTTTTTTTTTTCTGGCATATTGTATATTTAATTTAAAAGCTCTAAATGTGAAAATGGTTATATATTATAATACTATAATTTCATTAAATAATAAATAGGTTCCATCTATAATTCTGGATTATGAATCATTACATCTATGTATATAGGCCAATGTAATTTTGTAAATATCTTCTTCCTGTGAATTCTCTTCACATGAATATTTAATATTTAGCACGCACATATAAATACCCAATTTCTGTCTTGAGATTACAAACTCAATTTTATCTGTTTATTAACTCGCTTTGTAAAACTAGCAAAATTAGAACACATGCATGACTTAATAGCCAATTTAATTGATAAACTGGAGAGTTTGTATTTAAACCTTTCTGGTATTTATTAAAATTCATTTGCACGAAACTTATGACAGAGAAGAGAATTCAAGTACTAAGACGAATATGAATTTCTGCAAATGAAACATTAATTCTCCAAATATCGTGAGGCTTTGAATTCAAGAAATAAATTTATTTAAGCATTCAGGCTGAAGAATCGTTTGGTTCAGAACTATAAAACACATCAAGATAAAGCGTTAATAATATTTTTGCTGAACAGAAGAGGATATATTAGCTGTTATAATTATATAAATGTCAGTATAATTTCTGTTTAATTTCATATCTTATGCTCGATGCTTATGCTGATTAACATATATATACATAAATCTTCGAAACAAAATAAAAATAAACATTTCATTGTACTATAACTTTAGGTACGATAAACATGTCTAAACATAGGTAAAATTTTCAACGACTTGAACTACAAAGGGAATAATGGAAAAGCAGACAGTTGTTTCAGTAGCATTCAGCTTACTATTACCAGTGTATAAAGAAATGAAAGGGAGGAATCGGATTCTAATCAACCAATAGAATTACGCGGAATGTGAAGTATTAGCTAATAGGAAATTGAAAAAAGAAAGTAGTGAAAAAATTATTCACAACTACTGTTTAACAATTTCCGATTGGCTAATACACCACATTCCACCTAATTATATTGGCTAATTAGAATCCGATTCCTTTTTCAACTATAGGAGTAATTTCCTTTCATTTCATTATGCACTGATGACGGTACGCTGAATGCTATCGAAACAGCTGTCTGCTATTCCATTACTCCCTTTGGCAATCAAGACGTTGAATGTTCTTCCTGTGTTTAGTTATCTAGCGTTAATTTTCCGTTCATTATTAAAATAAACATGTATTTAGTTATAGATGTATATTCGACAAACGTATGGCAAATAACTATTAATATAACTACTTTCTTTTATATTCAATAGATGCAAATATTAGATACATAACATTTTTTACTTTTGATTCGTGATGGATTTAGGCGTTTTGGGATGCTCTGAGAACAATTTAACCCCTTAACGCGCGGCGTCCTCGCTGCGAGGACGCAAAATTTAAGATCCAGCTGCAAAAATTCATCCCGGAATTTTTTTAGCAAAAATTTACGTTTATAACATATCAGAAAAGGCCAGTTTTTTCAACCTTAAAATTTAAAATTTCTTTTAGTTTAATTTAGTTCATGAATTCCGGTGGCAGTATAATTTAAATGATCAGAAATGTCTTGCGCCGCAAAGGGTTAACAATTTTTAGAAAATGCACGTCTATCTGTGGGTCTCTTTGCGCGTGTTTTGTTGCAGAATTGAGAAATTCGTAACAGCTTCATATCAAGAACGAATGAATATAATTTCAATAAAATTATACTTAATAGCCCCGTGACATAAATTGGTGTCTATCAAATTTCGTTACATATCGCTCAACAGGTGGCGCTGTCGTTCCAAAGCGTTTAGACGCTATTGTGTTCACTCACATACAAACACACATACATACATCACAGTAAAAATAGCAAATATGAACTCATGGGGCCTCAAAAAATTTAGATACACCAAAATCTCAAAGTCGGGTTTTTGACATGTTTACAATACTTTCCTTACATATGTACACTAAGCGACAAAAAAAAAAAAAGCCGCACTGCAGAAAAAATGAATTATACCTTTTTTATTTGTAATAACTTTAAAATTAATGTTTGAAACAAATAAAACTGT
This sequence comes from Salticus scenicus, assembly GCA_963930645.1. Classification (NCBI taxonomy): domain Eukaryota; kingdom Metazoa; phylum Arthropoda; class Arachnida; order Araneae; family Salticidae; genus Salticus; species Salticus scenicus. Next base: position 19,167 of record CAWVNO010000807.1, read on the forward strand.
ATTGTTTGCATAATACCAAAGGGATGAAATGATACCTATGCACATATTCGATTTAATAATTCGCTTTATTGCACTCTACGAAGTACTTTTTAAAAATCTGCATAAAATTTTCTTTTTGAACATAATGTAATAACCATACACATTGTATTCTATTATGATTTATTATATGAAATAAACAAGTTATATTTTAATATATAAAATAAAACTATTTATTTGTTAGATCTAAGCAATTTTTTATTAAAAATATGCATTCTGCAATGGGTTAATTCCGTCTTTATATGGATTTACTGCTTTAATGCACAATGGCATAGTTTTATACAGTGTTTATCTCAGATAATTCAGTGTACCAAATATCACAAATAATTTTTTCAAGTTCTGGCAGAGTTATAGGCTGCAAATTTCGAATCCTCTTCCCTCTCCCCCACCTTTTTATAGACGAAACATTTTCGAGCGGATCGCGATTAGGACTATTTTCTTGTCTGGTAAAGAAGAAATTCTACTATATCCATTGTGGGATTTAACTTAAATTGAAAAAAGGTATGATTACTTACAGAATTATAGGTTCTCATGGGAATTGATAGGAAATTTTGACAATTTGAAGTGAAGAAATTACCACAGACGCCGTGTAGTAAGGTGCATTTTATCATCTTGAATTGCTGTTTGCGGAAATGTCCAAAATACCTCCAAAATAATCGATCAGGCACCACTTTTATGACGATTATGTTTTATTTCGAGTTAAATGATCCCTTGAGCATAAAAATTTGCCCGACTATATGAAAGGTTATGCACCTCCGTACATTAGTACGGAGAATGTGTCACTGTTTTAAAAGTGCGATTTTCATTAAGTCGGTCATATTTTCGTTGTCAGGTCTGCTTGTTTTCTTTAGCTCTAAATAAGTTAAACTTGACTCATGAAAGAGAACCAGTTCAGACCAATAATTAAATAATCATTTTTTAATTTTTGTAGCTTACTGAGGTCTTGCTTTCCTATTTCTCTTCACTAAGAATGGAATTTTTTCAAATTTTCTGTCATTTAAACCTGATTCGTTTAATAGTTGCTGTTCTGTAGTTAAAGAAATTATGCTGCTAAACACTTTTTCTGAATCTCTTTTATGTTCTTAATGTAATACAAACTGATTTTATAAGCAATGGCTTTTTAACTTACGGCCATCTCGCTTGGATGAGCAACATGGCCGCTTAAAACCAAAATTCCAGTTTAAACAGCTAAAAAATTTTATATCTTGCTATAAACCCTTTTACCAATATTTCGTTAACATTTAATTATTTTGCAATTTAACGTATTAAATTATTTTTTGATTTTCCTTCAAAAATTAATACTGTTCGATTCCCACCATCCAGTCATATTCGATTCCTACCATAATCGAACTCCGCATTCAATGACACTTTCGATTTAACTGTTTTCATCTCAACTTTACTTTTTTTCTGTTCAACAGGTACGAACATCTCAACTCTACTCAAACAGAAACCGCAAAGAACAGTTTAAGAAATGTTCTTTTTCATCCGCACGGTAGCTTGCATGCTATCCTTCGCATTATTACTTTACATTATTATCTTCGCATTATATTGTTTATGTTAAATATTCAATCGCAATGTTTTATCACAACTTATGTCTTCAACACATAAATCTGTGTATTGTATGTTTAATATAGTTTTGGTTTGTGAATGAAAGAACGAGTATTTATTGTTATCTTCACATCACGTTACAAATACTTTTTGTGGCATCGTTAACTGCCTTATTTTTACCATTTGTAAAATAATTTCTAAAATTACAATTTTCCTGACAATTGCATTTTGTTTTTAACACTGAACTCAAAACTAAAGTGTATGTGGAGGACAACATAATGAAATCTGTTCGAAAATTTGCTTTTTAAACGATAAAATTGGCAGTTGTAGAAGGCGAAAAGGAAATATCCTAAAATATCCAAGTGCGGCTTTTTTTTTTTTTTTTTTTTTTTTTTGTCGCTTAGTGTATGTTCGGAAAGTTAAAAAAAAAAAAAAAAAAAAACTCGCCGATAATTTTAAAATAAAGAACTTAACCATGTATCAGTAATAATTTAAAGCAAAGTTTTTAAATATTTTTTATCATATATATATGTATATATATACTTTTCCTCGCCATTTTTCACTTTTTTTTTTTCTTTGTCTGCGCAATGTAAAAATGAGTGACGATTTCGGTCTAAATTACGTGAGTTTGTATGAGAGATTGTGGATAAAGTTTTGTATCAGCCCTAACATTGTAATTTTTCTAACTAATAATATTGCAGCATAGATTGAATGAATTCAGATTTGACTATTTTGTGCGGAATCACTATAGATGAAAAGCCACAAAGAACAAATCCAACTCCAGACTATATTCACCTAAACCGAATGCTACATCAACTCATTTAAAACTAATGAATTTTCTCGAATAGAACTTTATGGAATCCAAAACCTCTAGAATTTAAAATTTTGAAAACATAATAACATTTTTGAAAGAACGAGAAAGAAACGTCGGTAAATTTTAATAAAAGTAATTATGCAGCAGCTTCCCAAGACGGCTATCGAAGTCACACAGGGGTGTTCGCGTTCCGGATTTTTTATTTTATTTCCCACCAGTAAATTTTTAATAGTGACATTATTAGTAGTTTTCTAACAATGTTTAGCAATTAAATACAGTCAAAAATACAATTCTTAATTACTGGTGGGAAATAAACTAAAAAATCCGAAACGCAAACACCCGTAGTCATACTCTTCAGATTAAAAACTTGATATTTTACCAAAGAGACGTGACGTTCCCAGACAGAAGTAAACAAATTTTGTTGCAACAGCATTGACCTAAAAAATATTATGAAATTCATTGCTTCATAATTTGAATGTTCTATAGCAGTGGTCGCCAACTGGTGGTCCGCGGACCATCAGTGGCCTACGACAAAACTTTAGTGGTCCGTAGAAACATTTTGATATTATTTGCATTTTTTAATGTTTCATTAGAAATTATAGTGATATTAATTTTAACTTCAGGACTTTCTTAGTCACTCACACTCACAGCAACAGACCTCAAAATTTTCTGGAGGAGACAGGGGATGGAATATTTGGAATATCGATATTGATAATAATACAAATTTTTAGGACTGAAGGCCTATTAGTCTCAATCTGGGATTTTTGCGTTGTCGTTTTCGATAGTTGGACATTTGTCGAAATCTAAAATTTATCGAAAATATAATTGAATAATTTGAAAGCGATGTTATAATTTGAAAAAAAAAAAAAAAAAAAAAAAAAAAAAAAACTAATAGTCCTCCGTCTTAAACTAAATTCTGCTTTTGCCAGAATTTCATCAAAATCTTTTTATTATTATTATTATTATTATTGAAAGAAAAAGAAAAGAAAATTGATAATAATCAGTATCGTTACAAGCGATATCGAAAAAGTTTTTTTTAATAATTTTGAATTAGGAAATAAGAAGTGCGCGAGCAATATGAAATAAAAATAAAAATAAAAAAATGAATTTAATGGTTTAATTTTTATATAAAACAAGATCGCGTGCTATCTTAAAAAGTAGATGTAAAATTTAATGTTTAATTTTTTTTGGCAACAATTATAAATTAAAATAAATAATTTAATGAAAGTTTAGAAGTTAGAATTTCTAATTATTATTATTATTATTATTATTATTATTTTATTTATTTATTTATTTTTTTTTTTTTTTTAAGAAAAAGAAGGTTTTGATGAAATTCTGGCAAAAGCATAATTTAGTTTAGTACGGAGAACTATTAGGTTTTTTTTTTTTTTTTTTTTTTTTTTTAAGTTCTTTTTAAAGTGCTTCATTAGAAAAGTTACTTCTCTCCTTGTTTGGATAACTAATTAATTACTGATAGTAAACTTGAAAAATTTGGCATCAGAAAAGCAGCTGAGTGTAACTTACACATAAATATGTTTAAAAACGAATCAATGCGAAACATGAGAAAGTGGATTTTTTAAAAGTAAACTATCTAGTTCAAATGAAAGAGACATGTTGCATCTAATTAACATTAAATGTAGGATAAATAAATATTCACAATTTTCTTTCTTTTCTGTTCTTTTTCTTACTTTCTTGTACATCTATAAGAAGAAAGTATTAGATTCTTGAAATTTTTTGAGCTCAGTTTTCGATGGATTTACGCGTTTTGATATGTAGTAAACATGATTAGACTACTTTTAGAAAATGTCTGTGTGTCAGTGAACCGTGTATGTATAAAAAAAAAAATGTGGACACGAACCAATGAACGAAATTATCTGAACTTCGTATTTAGATGAAGCTTGACCTAAACTGGTGTTGATTACATTTTTGGACCAATTGCTCTACAGGTGGCGCTGTCATACCATTTTTTAATAATTTCTAACATTGCAGTATAAGAAAAATTTCGTATAAATGTACATAATGGGAATTATTTTTAACAAATTATTTTTTAGATTATATAAACCTTATCTTACAGTAATTATAAAACTTTTTTATACAAATCTTTATTCATATTATCATAAGCATTAAGTTTAAATAGTCAGACTTTATTATAAATACTACAATGAAATAAAAAGAATAAAAATAAAAATAAATAGAAAAAAAAAACATTAATTAATTGTAAAATTTAATAAACGAATATATCATGATTACATGTAATTCTCCGAATTTCTGGAGCTATAAGTATTTAAAATAATGCATAGACTGCTTCAGATAAAAATAAGTAAGCCTTTTTTTTAATTTTTTTTTTTTTTTTTTTTTTTTTTTAGACACAAAAATTTTAATTTTATGTATCAGACATAATATAAGTTTTGGCTTTGAATTTCTGATTTGCATTTAGCTAGGAATTCTTCTAAATTTATTAAAATATTCTATTTCTTCAAAAGTTTCAAATGTACGTAAGAAAATATAATATCCCATTTTATTTTAATAATCTAACAAATTTAGTAAATGTAGTTTTTTATATGGAAATAGCAATTTATAATTGTGGTTAAATATTCAGTCTGAATTTCTTATAATATGCAAACAAGATAAAGGTATTTGCATTTTTTACCTATAATTGTTTTATTAAAACCAACAACTTTAAGCTTCGTTGTTATGATTATTTACATTTTTCTTATAATAAAATAAAAATTTGTAATGTTTTATATTAACTAGGTTTACTTCACATTTATAAAATTAGGTATGCTCTGATTTTTATTCAAGAAATATATTTATGTTTCTTAATCAATAATATTAGTGGTCCGCGGAATTCTAAATTTTGAATTTGGTGGTCAGAAGGATACTGTAAATTAAATGGTCCACGAAGTTAAAAAGGTAACCGCTATTCTGTAGTCACACAGAAATCGAAAAAACTGACTAAGCTCTCATTTTAGTTTCTCATTCTAAAAAAAAAAAAACTATTTTTGCATAAAGGACGATTATTTTTATAAAACCTGAATCAATATTACCAATTTAGAAATGTTAGATTACAGGTACATATCATTTGAAATTCTGTATAAAATTTCAAGCAATTTCTTTAAAAATTACTTGCTTCTATTACTAAAAGTTTTCCAAAAGATAAGTTATCCAAAGATAAGTTTTCCAAAAGATAAGTTATTATGAATAACCAACTTTTAGAAACTTGCGTTAATATTTTTTTTGCACAATATTCATAACGGAGAGAGAAATTATAAAGAGAAATGTTGTTAAATTTTATTGAGATATCAATTTTCTAAGGAATTCATTTATTAATTTTAAAATACTGAGTCTTTATTAATATGAATTATTACCGGTAATATGTAAAAACTGCAGGAACAAGAGTATTTTAGCGATGAGATAAAATATTAACTATGTACTTCTGAACAAAAAAATTATTTATAAAAATTACTACTTTTTTATTATTATTATTTGTTGTATTCCACTCGATCGACCTTTTTCGTGCATTGATTCAAAACCTATTTTACCTCTAAAACAGAAAAATCTGTATATACATTTTTTTCTTTTTTTTTCCCGAACATACATATGTAAGGAAAGTACTGTAATCATGTCAAAAATCCGACTTTGAGAATTTGGTATTTCTATATGCTTTCAGGTTCCCTGAGTTTATTTTTGCTATTTTTACGATGATATATGTATGTGTGTGAATGTATGAATGTAAGTGAACGTGATAGCACCACATAAGCTTTATTCAAATGAGCTGAAAGTTGGTAGGTATGTTGTAGTTGTAGGTCACCATAGCACGAACCCTATTGATTTTGGTGAATCTAGGACTTACAGTTTTTTTTTTTTTTTTTTCCCAGGGACACAAAGAAAAATTCTTTATCATTATCGCCTATTGACCCAAATTCTTTAAAGTGCGATAGAATCTGAACGCCTTATTCGACTGAGCTGAAAAGTTATGCTCAAGTAAAGTTATGCTCAAAAGTCATGCTCACATAAAGATCACTGTTGCACAAACAGTAAAAATTTTGGTGATACTAGCTCTTATAATTTTCTTTGTAACTTCCTCGCACACTAAAAGATTTCGACCTAGGACCAAATTTTTTAGTGTGCGATAGTGTCTGAATGCTTTATTTGATTGAGCAAAATATTTATGCACATGCTATTGGTCATAGTCACATAAACTGTATAGATTTTGGTGAATCTAGCATGTATAGTGTTTTTACAGGGACACGAAGAAGAATTCTTTATCATTATGGCCTACGTGACCAAAATTTTAAATTACAATAGCGTCTAAATGCCTTATTGGAATGAGCTGTAAATTTACATATATGTTATGTTATAGGTCAACATCGCATGAATTGTATATATTTCGGTGAATCTAGCACTTATAAAAATTCCAAAAGGTATTTGAAAATGAATCATTTATGAAGAAAATTTATTGGTGACATTAATTTTTAGCGGGTTTTCTAAATGGGAAATAATAATCGAGTAGTGCTTTCACAGCGAAAAATGTGTACTAGCCCCCACTTTTTTTTTTTTTTTTTTTAAGAAATTCTCAGTTATTTTTGAGCAAAAGAACTTTGATACGATTTAAAGTTTTAAAAATATTTAGATAAAAATTGTACGTATTGTTTATTACATTGCTTTTTATGTTTGAAAATGAACCATAAATGGAAACCATGATGAACCATTTGTTTGTGCACAATAAAATGGCGCTTTTTCTCTCTCTCACGCACACACACACACAAAAAAAAATAAATAAATAAGTAAGTAAGTAAAAAGAAAATAAAAAGAAAATCTGATATTTTCCACATGATTTTGCATATTTCAGTAAATTGTAAGATAGAATATGATTTCAGTTATAAAAATATAATTCATTGCACGGATAAGTGTTAAAGTATGTACTTATGTACCTGTATGTTTTAAAGTATGTGCTTACGTATGTAAGTGTTAAAAACTGTAAGTGTTAATGCATGTGCGTGTGTCCTGTAAGGTACCGTAAAAAACAAAATTAAATATTTTAGTTAAATTTTGTCTGGCATAAAGCCAAAATTTCGCTTTATATATATATATATATATATATATATATATACTAGCAGGCTACGCCCGCTTCGCTGGTCACTATATTTAAATGAAATTTCGAAAGAATTGAATTAATATTTATTTTTTTACACCACGTTATAGAAAAAAACATAAAAAAAAAAGAAAAAGAAAGGGAAAAAGAAACTGAAAGTGCTCCAAACCTTCCTTCTGGTACCCGCTGTCTATGGCAGCTCTTTTCCTGCCCGCACTGCATCAGGTCTAGGTTTCCCATGCCTGCAGAAAGATCTTTCCCGGGCACTTCAAGCTGGATATTTATCAACGACAGGGGGGATCTGCTACTATTTAAGAACTACGATTTTAAAGATGTCTGTATCTCAGCATCTATTAAATATTTTAGTTTTGAACCATGTATTTTATAGCCCATGCTATTTACACTATATTGCGATTTGATTCCGACCAATAATAAAATAAAAAGTAGATTAATATATATATATATATATATATATAAACAAATAAATTTTAATCCTTTTTACTATGTATGTACTACCATTTTTCCCGATAAATACTGTAATTAAAAAAAAAAATAATGAGTAAAAGTTTTTTCTTTTAAAGGAAATAATTAAAAAATGAAAAATAGGAAGTTGTTCTACTATAAAACTAGTTGGCATAGGTGGACTCTGCTCAGTTCCCCATCATATTTATGTTCTCAGAAATTTCTAGTGCGAGACATATTATAATCATGTTAAAAGAAATGAATTTGACCAAAGCTTGATACAGTGACAGAATGAAATCCCCGCCTAATAGGCTATCCACCGTTCACTTCGATATATTTATCTTATTCTAATCTATTAATTTATTTTATCGGGGTCAATTCCGTTGTTTAGTTTTCATGCTACTATTTCCAATGCAATAATCCTCAAAATTCATATTTATATGAAAAATTTACAATTTCGCTATGTTGATAAAATCGTAAATTACGAATAATTTACGAAATTCTCCTATTAGAATATTTGTATTTAATCATGTTCAAACAAATATCATAAATGTAATTTTGAAGTTGTCTAATGTATTTACGATCCTCAAAATGGAAGTTTATGCTCAATTTTGCCTTATTCTGACATGTTAAGTAAATCGTAAATTCCAAATAACTTACGAATTTTTTACACTGGAAAAATCATAGTCTATGATATTCATGCAAGTATCCTAAATAATATTTCGAAATTGGTTTCACGTCTTTACGGTGAAAATATCCCTCAAGATTGACGTTTATGTGAAATTTTGCTCTGTTTTGCCATGTTAAGAAATTCGTAAATTTCCAATAACTTACGAAATTTTTATATTGGAAAATTCTTAGTCATTAATATTCATTCCAGTGTCCTAAATAATATTTCAAAAGTAGTCTGACATCTTTACGATGAAAATATCTCTCAAAATTGACGTTTATGTGAAATTTTTCCCTATACTGCCATGTTAAGAAATTCGTAAATTTCCAATAACTTGCGAAATTTTCAAAGTAGCCTATTTATAGTTACTGATGTTCATTCCAGCATCAAAACTGATATTTAAAACTGGTCTGACATTTTTACAGTAAAAAGTTTCCATTTAATGTACGTTTAAATGAATTTTTGTCCTATTCTCCCATGTTAAGAAATTCGTAAATTTCCAATAACTTACGAAATTTTTAGATTTGAAAATTCATAGTTATTAATATTCATGCCAGTGTCCTAAATAATATTTCAAAAGTAGTTTGACATCTTTACGATGAAAATATCGCTCAAAATTGACGTTTATGAGAAATTTTCCCCTATACTGCCATGTTAAGAAATTCGTAAATTTCCAATAACTTGCGAAAATTTCAAAGTAGCATATTTATAGTTACTGATGTTCATTCCGGCATCAAAACGGATATTTTAAAACTGGTCTGACATTTTTAGAGTAAAAAGTTTACATTTAATGCACGTTTAAGTGAACTTTTGTCCTATTCTCCCATGTTAAGAAAATCGTAAATTTCTAATAACTTACGAAGTTTTTAAAATCGAATGTTGCAAATGAATAGGGTTCTTGCCAGTGTCGAAAGTAATATTTTAAAACTGATCTGACCTCTCTGCGACAATTTGTTCTTGAGATATCGTGTACACAGACTAACAAACTAACTGACTAACGGACTAACAGACACCCTACAGACAGACACCCTACAGACAGACACCATACAAATTTTGTCATTTTCGGATTCCTCACATCTGAAAACGTGTAGAAAAGTCAAAAAACCGAGGTCGAAAATTTTCACGATTACCTAAGTTCCCCATACCTATAGTATGATGGGGAACTAAAATTAAACATAACAGTTATAAATACGTTTTTAAATGTAAAACTAATTTTACTTATTTTTACTTCCATTACCCTACTACCGTAGGTAATGGAAGTATTGTATTCGGTCCAAAAATTCGATATCGAGATTTCACCTGATTTACACGTTTTAAGGTCCCCTGAGTCCAAAAAAGTGGTTTTTGGCAATTGGTCAGTGTGTATGTATGTGTGTGTGTGTGTGTGTGTGTGTGTGTGTGTGTGTGTGTATGTATGTATGTGGAGAATCTTCTGGCTATTATAGCTCATAAACTAATAAAGAAAGAGCTACGAAACTTTAGAATTGAAATACGTCTGGCCTACAGATGAAATTTCCAAATTTTGGTGAAAATTGAAAAACCGGAAGTGGGACATCGGAAACCGGAAGTGGGACCGTAAGTCCGTATCTCAAAAACGGCTCTAACGATTTTCTTCAAACTTGCTATATAAACACTCTATTTGATGTCCTTTCGAATGATATAGTTGGTTAGTTCAAGAAAATTGATAGGCGTCCTGTATAAATAGCTCAATTTCAGGCCTCCCAAGGGCGTTCCTTTAAAAACGGTTGTACGGATTTTTTTCAAACTCGCCATTTTAACTCAATTTTAAATATGCTTTTGTATGTAATTATTGTTTTCCTGTCAATAATTGAGTTTAACCGGAAATGGGACATCGGAAACCGGAAGTGGGACCGTAAGTCCGTATCTCAAAAACGGCTCTAACGATTTTTTTCAAACTTGCTATATAAACACTCTATTAGATGTCCTTTCGAATGATATAGTTGGTTAGTTCAAGAAAATTGATAGGCGTCCTATATAAATAGCTCAATTTCAGGCCTCCCAAGGGCGTTCCTTTAAAAACGGTTGTACGGATTTTTTTCAAACTCGCCATTTTAACTCAATTTTAAATATGCTTTTGTATGTAATTATTGTTTTCCTGTCAATAATTGAGTTTAACCGGAAATGGGACATCGGAAACCGGAAGTGGGACCGTAAGTCCGTATCTCAAAAACGGCTCTAACGATTTTTTTCAAACTTGCTATATAAACACTCTATTAGATGTCCTTTCGAATGATATAGTTGGTTAGTTCAAGAAAATTGATAGGCGTCCTATATAAATAGCTCAATTTCAGGCCTCCCAAGGGCGTTCCTTTAAAAACGGTTGTACGGATTTTTTTCAAACTCGCCATTTTAACTCAATTTTAAATATGCTTTTGTATGTAATTATTGTTTTCCTGTCAATAATTGAGTTTAACCGGAAATGGGACATCGGAAACCGGAAGTGGGACCGTAAGTCCGTATCTCAAAAACGGCTCTAACGATTTTCTTCAAACTTGCTATATAAACACTCTATCAGATATCCTTTCGAATGATATAATTGGTTAGTTCATGAAAATTGATAGGCGTCCTGTATAAATAGCTCAATTTCAGGCATCGCAAAGGCGTTCCTTTAAAAACGGTTGTACGGATTTTTTTCAAACTCGCTATTTTAACTCACTTTTAAATATGCTTTTGTATGTAATTATTGTTTTCCGCTCAATAATTGATTTTTTGTGAAAGTTGGTATCTCAAAAACGGCTCTAACGATTTTCTTTTTTGGTCACTTTTATGTTTTCTGATCACATTCTCTCTCAAAAATGCATATAATACATGTAATAGCGGGTAATGGAAGTCGTGTGGTTGTTTCACACCAGATTTTTTTCTACTGCATTGCGATTTTATTTTCAATAAATATAACAAATTAAGAAAAAAAATCTGGAGTGACTCCACTCGACTTTCCGAACATTGAGTAACTAACAGTTTTGTAGATAAAATAAAGAAAGAGGAATTGCTAAACAAACAAAAGAGAGAAAACCATAATAGAGTGTTTTTTTCTCCATATATCACACGAGGTTTTATTTAACGCTACTGAACTTTGAGCCCTTAGATCATAATGATAAAGAATTTTTCGTTTTGTCCCTGTAAAAATCTATAGATGCTAGATTCACCAAAATGCTTATAGTTAGTGCAACAGTGATTTATAATATTCATACAAATTTTCAGCTCAATTGAATAAGGCGTTTAGATGCTATCGCACTTTTAAAAATTTGGTCTCATAGGCCATAATGATAAAGAATTTTTCTTTGTGTCCCTGTAAAAAAACTGTAGTGCTAGATTCACCAAAATCTATACAGTTGGTGCAAATGCGACCTATAACATGTGTACAATTTTTTTGCTCAGATTAATAAGGCGTTTAGACGCTATCACACTTTTAAAAATTTGGCCCCATTGGCCTTAATGATAAAGAATTTTTCTTTGTGTCCCTGTAAAAAAACTATAAGTGCTAGATTCTCCAAAATCTATACAGATTGAGTATCTGTGACCTATAATATGGGTATAAAATTTTTGCTCAATTGAATAAGGCGTTTAGATGCTATCGCACTTTTAAGATTTTGGTCCCATAGGCCATAATGATAAAGAATTTTTCTTTGTGTCCCTGTAAAAAAACTATAAGTGCTAGATTCACCAAAATCTATAGGGTTCGTACTATGGTGACTTACAATATACGTACCAACTTTCAGGTTAATCGAACAAAGCCTTTAGACGCTAGCGTGTTCACAAACATACACACATACACACATACACACATACACACACACATACATACATCATCGTAAAAATAGTGAAAACGGACTCAGGGGACCTCAAAACGTATAGAAACATCAAAATCTCGAATTCGGATTTTTGACATGATTACAATACTTTCCTCACTATAGTGTTCGGAAAGTAAAAATCGACTTCAAATGAATGTATTAAATAAAAATAAGTTGCGTAATAACCGTTGCTAAGATACGCAGACGATTGAAGCAAAAGAATAAATCTATGAAAAATGAAACAAAGAAGCCAATATTTAAAATCGGAAAAACATTAATTTAAAAAATTCAAATTTGAAATTCGAAAACATCTCGATGAGGTGAACACCTGCAGGGTCCCAGGTACCTATATGCCAAAATCTAAAATGTTTAATTTTTTCTACTGTATGTGTATAACTATTTGATTTCAATAAATATAATAAAAATAATTTCTTCCTCAAATGAATTTAAATGAATAAATAGTT
>CAWVNO010000809.1:0-19346 GCA_963930645.1 Salticus scenicus
TATTATTACTAGCTGTTCCCCGCGACTTCGTTCACGTGGAAATTTTGATGTGTATGTGTGGGAACTGACGGTTTGATCATAATATGTAATGAAATGAAACCTTATCATTGTGGTGCTGTGAAAAACAGAGTCTGATAAAGTATACTCAAAAAAATTTGTAACTCATTGAAAGCCAAAATAAATAAATAAAAAGTTATCGCCAACATGGCGATAAAAATTTAAAATTCGTCCATAGGGATTCTGTACTAAAACAGTACTGCGTTGTGGAAGTATAAAAACTGGGTCGTCAATTATGAATTTTATTTCGAAACCTTTCTTTGTATGATTTTAGTTCACTATTGCACAATATTAATCTGGTTCTAATAATAATTTGGTGACTGGTTAATTAAAATTTTAACTATGTGGTGAAATTCATATAATATTTATGAGCTTCAATTTTTTTTTTCTCTTTTTCATTTCCCGGCGAATTGTTGAATAATATTTTAGTTCTTAAACAATTTTGGACGGCTTTGCCCGCTTCGCTGGCAAACACTTTTCTATATGCTTTATGAAAAAAAAAAAAAAACTGAAATCGGTCAAAAGCTTGCTTTGGGTTCCCGCTGCCTTAGGCAGCACCTTGTTCGTCCTTGCAATCTCCGGTGCCTGTCCCTATTGCCTGCGACAATGGCTTACCCGTGGGCTTCCATTTGGTTGCTTATCATACATAACAGTTTCGATACGGACAGTATCGAAAAATTTGAAGTAGCTCTTTTATATCTGAATCCCAGTTACATATGAACAACATTATATGTGATGTACATAATATTTGCTCTCAAGTTATTTCCTATATTTATTTGATTTAATCAATCAACCATAGAATGACAGCAATTTCAAGCCACATATAATATTACAATATGCTATGATCGGCAACTTCTATCGCATGAGACAATTATTATTTTGTGGTTATATATACTTCATGCTTAGTTAATAGTAGTTGGTATATAGAAAAATAAATAAATTAGTATGTAAACTTGATCATGGTACAGCCTTAATGCCCTTGGCGACTTTTAAATTTTTGTTGCCGTTTTAGACCAAAATATAATATATGCGATTATTGTTCCTATACGCAAGCGAAGTGTGACGTCACTGACCGTCCGTGGATGCAAGAAAATGATTTCCTATGTCAATCGCCCATTGGATTTTTTGTAAAAAATGATTAAAAATCGAAGAAAATTATTTCCCGATTTTAATCCCCATATTTGGGTACACATATGTATTAGTTATCATGTGCATGTGTTAGATTGAGTTATTTTGCTATCAAATTAACAAAATTTTGATTTTAAATTTCAAAACTCTGTCGTTCTTGGCGCTTATTGTATTTGGTGATCAAAAACGTAATACGAAAATATACATGCCAGATGTATATTTTCGTAATATGCATTGTACGAAATATTGTTTCATATTATTCATTACTGTCTTAAAATAAGTTGTTAAAATAACCATGATTTTTGAAAGGAACAAAATTATGTTCGGCAAATAATTTGGCGATATTTTATTTTTTCTACCAAGGATGACCGATATCAAATCTATTCCGCTACAACATATTAGTATCTTATATCAGATACTTTATTTAGACATTTGAAAACAAATTTGACTTCAAATTATGATAGAATATTTATCATTTCCCTTTTAATCAGTATATTAGTTGGATATTTATTGTGTTAATATCATCCTTTGAAATTAAATGTTTGTGTTTTCAATCGAATATGGAAGTTTGCCATTTTTTTTTTTTTTTTTTCTAGAGTTTTGAAATTCAAAATTCAAATTTTGTCAATTTTACAACAAAAATAACTTAATCTAATGCATGGACATGATAACTAATACATAATAATAAAATAATCGGATAAATATGCGGATTAAAATCGGGAAATATTTTTCCTCGATTTTTAATAATGTTTTACAAAAAATCCAATGGGCGTTTAACATAGGAAATATTTTTCTTGCATCCACGAACGGCCAGTGACGTCATCACCTCGCTTGCGTATTTCTTTCTATCTTTTCCTTGGCGAAAAATGTCCGATCTACTTCAGCATCAAAATTATAAAAAATTGTCAAGAATTATCAATCAGAAAATACCTTTACCATAATGCTGAATTAACTTTTATGCCAAGCGTGTTTCATCCGCCATACTTAAAAAAAAAAAAAAAAAAAAAAAAAATCTGAAGTTGAGGTATATAAAAAAAATGCTGTGAAATAAAATTCAGAAGAAATATGTTAGATTTGTAATATTACTATTTTATTTTAAAATTATAATGTGTCATTTTCTCATCGACCAATTTAACATTTAGTAATTTCTTATTTTTCGCATGAAAGCATATTTCATTTTATGCTGAAAACAATAAATAAATATATCTCGTAAACTTTTTTTGGCAACAATTAAAAATTTAAATGGCTTATATTAAGTCAATATAAGTCAATAAGTTTATTATTCTCATATTTTAATTAATTTTAAAGATTTTTTCAAATTTTTTTTTTTCCTAAACCATCCCTGACCTATAAGGAAAAAAACAAAAAAAGAATGATCGAAATCGGTTAAGCCGTTTACGATTTTATAAATAACATACAGACAAACA
The DNA here is from genome assembly GCA_963930645.1 of Salticus scenicus. Classification (NCBI taxonomy): domain Eukaryota; kingdom Metazoa; phylum Arthropoda; class Arachnida; order Araneae; family Salticidae; genus Salticus; species Salticus scenicus. The sequence goes on from CAWVNO010000809.1 coordinate 2,613, forward strand.
TTCATTTATATATATATAGAAGATTAAAAGAAGTAGTATATATTTAGATACATAAAATTAATATTTATTGCAATTTTGAATTAAGTAAATTTATATATAATACTAGGGGGCTCTGCCCCCTGCTCGCTCCGCTCACCAACCCCCGAGGAAGGCTTTCCATCACCCCGACTTGCTTCGCTCATTAACCCCTGCTGGATTTTGCCCGACTATTCGCAACTGTGCCTTTCATTGAATTGGAATATTAATAATACATAACACAAGAGAAAAGTTGAACAATATTATAGAAATCCACCATATATGGTATCACATTGAAATACACAATATTTAATATAATATCGTTTAAAATATGTGAAAAATCTGTCTTAACGTTCGACAGTTTAATAACAATTTGCCATTATTTTGAGAGAAAACATATGTTAAACAGCTAGACACACAAAATAAACAACGATAGCACTAACTGTTTAGAACAGAGAGAAATTCTTATCTAAACGACTTAGCGCTACAGCTTTGGTATACGATCCACTTGTTAAATATTTGTCACTGTTGGACGATGAATTTTTTGGGTATTATTGCTTGATTAAAGAAATTATGAACTTATTTTTTCTAATGCCTATATTTATTACTATTGAATTTTTTACTTCCATTACCCTACTACCGTAGGTAATGGAAGTATTGTATTCGGTCTGAAAATTCGATATCGGGTTTTCACCTGATTTACACGTTTTAAGGTACCCTGAGTCCAAAAAAGTGGTTTTTGGCAATTGGTCAGTGTGTATGTGTGTATGTGTGTGTGTGTTCCCGTAAGGTGGAAACCGTGGACTTGAATGCCTATACACACCTTCTAAGCGCGGACGCTCAGGAACCGAGGACGTCCTCGGTTCCCAGACATGAGAAATTCGTATTGTACTGTGATATATAAGTATTATTTAGTACATTGACGACTTCTCAGGTGATTTTTTTTCGAGTCCTCAGTTTCCATAAAAGGAGCACATTTTTGTGTGTGAAGTGTGTAAACATTTTGAAAGGGCTTACACACCCAGGTCCTCGGTTGTGCGGTGAAAAACAGTATCCATTATTTTACTACGATAGGAGGGGCGAATTTACTACGAGAGGCGGGGCAAAATTACTACAAGGTCAAAGGTTTACTACAAGTTTACGATTGGTTGAAGTTGAAAAATAGTAGTGTAGTATTATCATAGGATAACTAACTTGCGTTGCGATGTAATTTAAATCGAAGGATAATCATTCAACAATGGAAAGGAAGTTGATTTGTATTATTCACGTACATATGTAAATTCATGAAGTAACGAATTTATGCATTATCGTTTAGAATTTAGATATTATAAGAATATTATTATTATTGTTGAATGAATACAGGAATGAAAAGTTGTGAATGAAAGTTATTTTTGAAGGCATAATTAGATACGTGTATATATATAAAAGAGCAGAGTCTGTGTGTCTGTGTGTCCGCTATAGAATCCTAGGCCGTTTCACCGAGCGGGACCAAATTTGGCTCGGTTAATGTTTACGACCCGTGAAAGACAACGCCACAAGCGATTTTACAAAATTCGCCCCCAAGGGGGGGAGGGGGGCAAAACGTAATTTCACAAAATCCTTCATATCTCAAACAAAAAAACAGGTATCCGTAAAATTTTTGCTTTAAAATATAGCTAATACAAATGTCTAAAAATCGGTTTCTGGAATTTTTGAAATTTGCTCCCCAAGGGGGGCGGGGGGGCAAAACGTGATTTCACATGCGTAAAACGTGATTTCGCATAATCCCACATATCTCAAACAAAAAAAAATAGATATACGTGAAATTTTTGCTCTAAAATATAGCTAATGCAACTATCAAAAAACCAATTTCTGGAATTTTAGAAATTCAGCCCCCAGGTGGGGCAGCAAGGGGGGGGGCTATGGAGCAAAAACAAATAGAAATACAGTTAGGTCGTTCAAAATTGGTACAGATAGGTTTTAAAGGCCTGCAAGTCGAATGGGGATTTTTCGATTGTGTAAAGTTATTAGGAGGGTCAAGAAGGGGGGGAGGGGGGGCAAAAAATAAAAATAGTGTCAGATCGTTCAAAATTGGTACATAGAGGTTTTCGATACTTACAAATAGATTGCGGATATTTTTGAATTTGTAAAATTATTAGGAGGCGCGGGTAGGGGGGTGGGGTGGTAAGGGGGGCTATGGGGCAAAAATAAATAGAAATACAGTTAGGCCGTTCAAAATTGGTACAGATAGGTTTATGAGGCCTGCAAGTCGAATGGGGATATTTTCGATTGTGTAAAGTTATTAGGAGGGGCGAGAAGGGGGAGGGGGAGGGGGGGAAGAATAAAAATAGTGTCAGATCGTTCAAAATTGGTACATAGCGGTTTTCGATACTTACAAATAGATTGCGGATATTTTCGAATTTGTAAAATTATTGGGAGGGGCGAGAAGGGGGGTGGGGCGGGAAGGGGGGCTATGGGCAAAAACAAATAGAAATACAGTTAGGCCGTTCAAAATTAATACAGACAGGTTTTAAAGGCCTGCAAGTCGAATGGAGATATTTTCAAAAGTGTAAAGTTATTAGGAGGGGCGAGAAGGGGGAGGGGAGAGGGGGGCAAAAAAATAAATATACAGTTAGATCGTTCAAAATTGGTATATAGAGGTTTTCGATGCTTACAAATCGATTGCGGATATTTTCGAATTTGTAAAATTATTAGGAGGGGCGGTAAGGAGGTGGGGCGGTAAGGGGGGCTATGGGCAAAAACAAATAGAAATACAGTTAGGACGTCCAAAATTGGTACAGATAGGTTTTAGAGGCCTGCAAATCGAATGGGGATATTTTCAAAAGTGTAAAGTTATTAAAAGGGCCGGGAAGAGGGGGGACAGAGGGGCAAAAAAAAATTGAGTTAGATCATTCAAAATTGGTACATCGAGGTTTTCGATACCTACAAATCGATTGCGGATATTTTGAATTTTTAAAATTATTGGGAGGGGCGGGAAGGGGGGAGGGAGCGGAAGGTAAAAAAAAATAAAGATAGAGATAGATCGAAATTTATATGAAATGTAATTCAGAAGTAAAACCTGTTTCTTGAAATTATCACACAGATTTAGATGTGCTGGAGATACTTAAATTAGTTTGATAAAAATATTTTAAAGAAATCTGAGACGTTATGTAATCTAAATAGATTTTAAAACATATTTCAGCATTTATAAGAAAAAAAAATCAATTGTAGTGAGAATCAGTTTTATTTATTTATTTTTTCAGAGTATTAGGTTTTTACATAAAATATTTAAATTTATTTTAAAAAGAAATTGAATCTTTAAAAAACATATTTTAAACAATTTTTCTTTCATTACAATTTCCATATACTTATGAGCGAAAATGGATGCAGGAATGTGTTAGGAATGAATTAATTTGCATTTGACTACAATTAAAAAATAATAATAATAATAAATAAATGAAATTTTATTTTGCGTCCTTCTCTTCTTCTATTGTATATTTCTAAAACTTTTTTCCTTTCATGTTTCTTTTTGGAAATACCTATTCTATCCCACATAAAGATTTAAATTTTATTTTAAATTTAAACTTCAGAAATTATTTAAAAACGATATTAATATTAAGCTTTTTTGCAAGCATAATATTTAAAATAAAAAATAATTGCACTAAAATATGATATTCTAATAAGTGCAATTTTAATAATTATTCATACTCCTCGATTATTTATTATTATTATTTATTTATTTATTTATTTATTTATTTTATTGCAGACTTTCTTTTTTGAAATTTTTCCCGCAGGAGACGCCTAGAATCTTGAATTTTCCGACACAATATTTTATGCCATGCTTAAAATAATAATAGTAATAATAATGAAGGATATTGTGTAGTTAAAATGTACAGAACTGTGAGCAACTTTTAATATCGTCCCATTGTATTGTGAATAATGCATTACGAATATTCCTATACAGTACGTGTTCAGTGGGAAAAAAAAAAAAATTGCCATTAAACAGTGATAGTAAAAGATGTGGTGTGACCTTGTAAAAACTAGGTTTACGCATCGATATCATAGGCTGTTTGTATTAGATCTAAAATCATACTTTAATGCAAAAGCTTTAAAATACCATAATATCATAAAACTATGTCAGTTCTTACTACTTTGTAAAGAGCGAAATTTTGAAACTGTAAAATATTTTGCTATGTGAGGTGTGTGTCTTTGTCCGAGATTAAAATTCAAAATTTAATCATTAAAATCAATTTTATTATATTTATTTTTAGTTTAAAGTGATATGCATAGTTTAAATAAAGAAGTTTATAAAATAATGTAATATATTTTTCACTATGTGTATTGTATGCTTCGAATTTCAAATATTTTAAATTTTGTACCACAGCTTGTTTGTTATCGATGAAAACAAGTTATTCATTCTTCTCCTCAGTAAACTGTCTGCTAACAATAAACATGTGCACTTCTTTATAAGAAAGGGATAAAGGACCTGGATTATCTACTGCATGGCTATTATTATCACGAGAAAGAAAAAATAGTTGTCTTGAATTAATTGAGTAAATTCTGGAAACTAATTCCCCCATAGAATAAATAACACGGGTTTTGTCTGTTGATAGAATTTGAATTCTCCCTTTGTTCCTTTTTTTTTTTCAATATAAGACATAAGTTGGAACACAATTAATAATAATAATAATAATGATAATAATAATAAAATGCTTTTGTTGATGTCCTGCCACTTGCATCAGAATTTTCAGTCCTCACCCTCAGGCCACCCAAATTCTTCAAAACATGTGGTCAACACATTTCTATTATATACAGAAAGACGTTTAAAATTGAGAGGATTCTTGTTCTTTCCGAAAAGTGATTAGCGTTCCGATAAGTGATTTGACATATCAGGTTTTCCTTCTTTCATCTTCTAAGCAAACCTATCAGTTAATCACCTTACCAAAATTCTACAGGAATCCAAAAATAGTTAAAAGTAAAGTGAAAGGAAATTGCATTTGTGTTACTAACATAGCATGTACAGTGATTGAAAAAGTATCTATACCAAGAGAAGTTTCTGTAACACTTTAGCGAAATGCACATAATTAATGAATTAGAAAATATTTTCCCCTAATTATTGTAATTATTATTATTATAAATTTTATTTATTTATTTACTTGCTGAAGATTCCTTGAAGTAAAAGCAAAAAGCTATTTAACAAAATAAATAAATAAGTAAAAAAATAAAATAAAATTAAAATTAAAATAAAATAAAAAGATAAAAATAAAAGTGAGAAACACTGAAATCTTTTTAAATTTTAAATTTCTTTTTTTAATTTTTCTATGTTTTACTATGTTGAGCCCTGAGTTCTACATACGTATGCCTTTACATTACTAGCTTTCGAAATTATCACCTGCAAAAACCAAACCTTTTTGTAGTCTATTATGTCAACGTTCTTATTTAAATACCATAGAATAAATTTTACGTAATTATTATTACTTCGGTTCTAAAGAGAATAAGAAATTTTAGTCAATGTACCACGCAAAGATTATATCACAATAAGTTTAATCATAAACTAAATGATACTATTTGCAACTTTTAATTTGTAAAATCTGAAAAAAAAATAAAAAAAAAATTTATATTTATATTCAATATACATACATACATACATATCTCTATATATACATATATATGAAAAAAAAAAAAAAAAATCGATTTAAAAAAGAATAATAATTTACAAATGTTTAATGCTATTTAAAAGAATAAAAGCATTTGCAAATTCATTTTCAATGATTTGCAATATAAAATAAAATTAATAAAAAATAATGCAAGATATATTTTCCCGACGTTTTTAGACATTCATAGTTATACGGACAATATATATATATATATATATAATTTAACTTACGAATGAATAAATTACAGTTGATATACGGATTTGTTAGCTACTGGACTAGTTTGATTCATATATAAGCTTTTTTTTTTTTTTTTTTTTTCCCTCGAACACACAATACTGTCAATTCTTCGTGAAAAAGAATGTTCATGTAGTGAAATGTGATAAATTTATTTTTTAATTTCGGTTTGCCCTATAGCTAATGGAATTTGAATATCTAATACTGCTAAAGCAAATGCAATCACACATGTAACTGCTGGCTCGATTGAAGCGTAGAATAGAGATCTGGTGCCAAATCACAGTTATTTGATAAGATCGAAGAATCATAATCTATCTTACTACTCTACCAAAAATACCTGCTGTTGAATTTGCACGTAATTTTGATGGAATGGCTTGAAATCAACATTTATGCGTATTCAAATTAATATTATATTTATAATAATAATAATAATAATAATAATAACCTGTAAACATGTAAAGGGATCCCGGTTAAAAGGGCGCCGGAAAAAAGGGCACGTTGAGAAAAGGGCACCGGAAAAAAAGGGCACTTTTCCAATTCGCAAATAGCAAAATAATAAATATCAAATAAGGAATTTAAAGAAAGACTTTCAAATTATATTTTTAGACATTTCAATTGATTTGGTACATCATTCACTTAGTATATACTCGGGCTAAAAGGAAGGGGGAGGACCAGATCGAAAGAAAATAATTGTTTTTGTATCACTCACTTACCGATTTTAATGAAACTTTGTATAATCACGTACAATTTGTGAAAACATTACAACAAGTGTCAGATATATTTGGGTAGATGTAATAGGGGTGGGGCAGGGTAAAATAACATGATTTTTTTATATCACTATTTTACTGATATATTGTATAACTATCACTTACTTTTTATGAAAATCACAAATAATGTATTATATACCTGGGGGGTGGGGAAGCGAGGGGGGAGCAGATGGAAATAAAATATATTCTTCTTTAAACTAACCTAATATCTATTTTAAAAAACTTTGTATATTATACCACTTACTGTCTAAAAAAAATTACTGTGAGTGTTACACATATCTGGGGGCGGGGGGGGGGGAGGGTAGTTGCTAAGGGAGGGGGATAAAAAAAGTGGTTGTTTTTTCCTCCCCACGCTACCTATTTATATGAAATTTTGTATGAATTTTGTTTTGTTTATCGAATATTTTTACGAGTCCTATATTTTTTTTTATGTGTATTGAAAAAATTAAAAATAAATAAAAATAAAAATATTCATTTGTTTGTGACAAAAATTTTGTGTCAGTTCTATCTCAAAAACTAATACACATAGTTTCTTTAAATTTATATTTGAATATATCTTGACTAAAATTAGAGCCTATCATATTTTTAACACGCATTTATTAGCTTCACCTGTTATGTAAGTTTGTATGTATGTTTGTATGTTTGTTTGTATGTATGTTTGCATGTTTGTAACCGCTCTGGGAGCAAACAAAAAATCTATATTCATTGTAAAAAAAAGACTTTCCCTACGTGAACACCGTGGCGTTGAGGTATAGTTCCGCGCTACGAACCTAAAGGTCTAGCGTTCGATCCCAGTCAGGGTAGATTTTTTAAAAATGGTTTTTGTTTAATTCTAAATTATTTTAATTAAAGATTTAAATGAATGTAAATATTATGGTGTGTCACTCACACGATTTTCTCTTACCCTGCATTTTAATACTAAGATAGATATTTTGTGTTTTTAAGTTCACATTTCTATAAAGGCGTGTTCTTTAATTTTTTTAAACTATAATATTATATTAGCTTCACCTATATGTATGTTTGTATGTATGTTTGTAACCGCGCTGGGAGCAAACAAAAAATCTATATTGTAACAAAAAGGCTTTCCTTATGTGAACACCGTGGCTGTGAGGTAAAGTGCCGCGCTACGAAGCTGAAGGTCTAGCGTTCGAGCACAGTCAGGGGAGATTTTTAAAAATGATTTTTGTTTAATTCTAAATTATTTTAATTAAAGATTTAAATGTATGTAAATATTACGTTGTGTCACACACACGATTTTCTCTTACCCTACATTTTAATACTAAGATAGATATTTTGTGCTTCTTAGTTCACATTTCCATAAAAAAGTGTTCTTTAATTTTTTAAAACTGTAATATTTTTTAGAAGGGTATATCTCTCATGTTACATACATTGTTTATAATTAGCCGAAACCTGATACGTCAACGGATGATTATATATCATTATACTGATTCAATCTGTGTGCATATATCGCCCGAATGATATCGATATTGTACTGTAACTCCGTTTACGGGAAAGTTATTTATCAGGTCCTATAGAGTATAAATTCCTAATCTTGATATGTAAAATAGTCATTATACATATATATATATATATATATATATATATATATATATTAGGGTGATCCTTAAAAATTAACATTTAAATTTTTGTATGGGGCACCCCTTATTTTGTTCTATGTATAAAATAATGACTTCCACAAAAATTTCAGAATTTTAAAACAAGTTTTAAGGGTGGATACCGAGGTTTAAAAATTAAAAAATTGACAAATTTGACAGATTTTGTAATCTTATTATAAATTATTATATTTTAATTACATTAAAATCGAGACAGTGTGCATTAAAATATTCAATTTAAAATATTAAAATACACATAACATAAATTTTAATGTTTCGAGCCTTATTTTATGCTCCTCATCAGTAAAACACATCAAAAGTAAAAGTAAACGCTGAGAAGAACAATAGATTTCCTTTACGAAAGTACAGTATATTCAGCAGGGACTGCCCATGCCTCATTAAGCGGTGAAAAATGCTGTTTCTGAAAATTCTTGAGTGATAATTTGTACAGTTAGATATGATTACTTTAGTATTATTAAAATCAAGTAGATAGTCGGTTTCCATGGCATGCTGCACTATTTTAGAATGAATATCGCGGTTTTTGAAATTTATTTTACGTTCGAGAATTCAAGTATGAAGGGAACGGCCACTTTCACTAATATAGAGCTGCAATATTTACAAGGGATATTATAAATAACTCCTGTACGGGAAAAGGTGGGGGTATAAAAGTTTTAAAATTAGAAAAGAAATTACGAATCAGAAATTGAGGTTTATATGATGCAGATATATTAACAGTGCGTAAAACTGTAGCTATATATTCAAAGATTTTTCAATAGTACGGAATAGTAATGAAAGATGTAGGTAATTTGGAGGAATTGATATCGTTATTATCAATGTTAAAATCGTATTCATTTACCTTTCTTTTAAACCAGTGAGAAGAATAACTATCGCGTTTTAAGTCCAAAAAAATTCTTTTTAATTCTAACTGGAAAAGATCTTTAGTACAGCAATATGATTTAGCACGGGGAAGTAAAGTATGAAAAACAGCAGACTTATGCGAAGAGGGGTTCACGGAATTACACGTAATAATTATCCCCTTCACTGGCTTAAAAGAAAATTGAATAAATAAGACTTAACATTGGTAATTATGATATTAATTCCTCCAAATCATCTAAATCTTTCGTTACTATTCCATACTATAGAAAAAATTCTGAATTTATAGCTACATTCTATAAACCTCAATTTATGATTCTTAATTTCCTTTCTAATTTTAAATCTGTTATCCCCCCCCCTTTTCACTTACAGGGGTTATTTATAATATTACTTGTAAATATTGCAGTTCTGTTTATATTGATGAAACTGGTCGTGCCCTTCATACTCGAATTCTCGAACATAAATAAATTTCAAAAACCGCGATATTCATCCTAAAATAGTGCAGTATGCTATAGAAACCGATTATCTACATGTTTTTCACAATGCTAAAATAATCGTTGGTATATCTAACTGTCCAAATTATCATTCAAGAATTTTCCAGGAAGACTGGTATATGAAACAGAATTTTTCACTGCTTAATGAGGCATGCACAAGCCCTGCTGAATACGCTGTACTTTCGTTAAGGAAATCTATTGCTCTTCTCAGTGTTTACTTTTGATGCATTTTACTGATGAAGAGTCTAAAATAAGGCTCGAAACGTTAAAATTTTTATTACGTGTATTTTAACATTTTAAATTGAATATTTTAATGTATATTGTCTTTATTTTAATGTAATTAAAATAGAATAATTTATAATGAAATTACAAAATATATCAAATTTGTCAATTTTTATTATTATTATTTTTTTTTAAATCTCGGTAGCCTCCCTTAAAACTTGTTTTAAAATTTTGAAATTTTTGTGGAAGTCGTTATTTTATGCATAGAACAAAATAAGTGGGTGCCTCATACATAAATTTAAATGTTAATTTTTAACGACCACCCTAATATAAATATATATAGATTCAATTTGTGTGTCTCAATCGACAGGTGGCGCTGGTTTTACTTGCTTTCTCAGATTTTGCATGTTATTAAACTTACATCAAACTGAATACGGTAAAAATTTATCGCAAAAAAGATTTTTTTTTTTTTTTTTTTTTTTTCGGTTTAGAAAATGGTTTTGTGATGGCCACAGTATCTTTTTTTTATGTGTATTTACAATAAAGTTACATCACATTTAACAAATTAATGTCTTTCTTTTTTTAGGTGTTTGAACTTTTTTTTTTTTTGCTTTTATTTGCAATTTTAAAATAAATATTGTCCTTTTTTAAAGAATTTTATTTACTTTGCGTGTGCAATGCAATTTAGCTGCAGCTAGAGAAATATCTGTGTATGTATCTCTCTGAATATGCGTGTTGGTATATCTGTGTGTCTGTACTCTGGTGCTCACACTATTGATCCCAGAACAATAAAACTTGGCAGATTGGTAGGTGCGACCCTACTGGTGTGCACCTTATTGAGATTTTTTTCAAATTTTAATCTTAATAATTAATTAATTAATTTTTTAACTTAAAACGTTGGTTTCTCTGTTTTATTTTTATATTAAAAAAAAAAAAAAATTAATTTCAAACGTCTGCGCCTCTTAGCAACTGCTGTTACGATGTTTAATTTTTATTTATTTCATTAATTATTTGGCAACCAAATTCTTTTTTTATTTTATTTTATTATATTTATTAAAATCAAATAGTAATGCGGTAGAAAAAATAAGTATATTAAACTTTAAATAAAAAAACTCATTTAAAACAGTTATGGTTATGCATAATATGTAATTTTTATAGTATAACAACTTTTTATTTTTTAATTTTTTAATTCCTTTGAAAGGGATTTATTATTGTTATTATTATTATTATTGTTAATATCTATAGTACTTATTGAAAAAAATGATAGAACATAGCAGAAAAGATTAAACTAATCTTTTTTTTATTATTATCATTATTTAATTCCTTTTTTTAATGTAAACTTTTATTTATTATTCTGTAGGAATCATTTGATAATACAGTGTAAAGCGCGAGATTTATAAAATACATGCTTCAGAACTAAAATGTTTAATAGATGCTGAGATACAGTCATCTTTAAAATCTTAGTTCTTAAATAATAGTAGACCCACCTGTCATCGATAAATACACAAATTCAAGTGCCCTGGAAAAATCTTTCTTTAAGTAGTGGGAACTTGGATCCGATGTAGTGCGGGCGGCAAAGGGCTGTAGGGACCGAAGTGTAACCGAAGTGATGATATTTTACTGATTTATTATACTGTTCGGAATAATACGTTAATATGGCATAAGGAACGAGGGCTATAAAATACATGATTTTAATCTAAAATATTTAATAGATGATGAGATACAGTCATCTTGAAAATTGTAGTTCTAAAATAATAGCAGATCCACCTGTCATCGATACCCAGGTTGAAGTGCCCGGGAAGGGAAAGACCTTTCTGTAAGCCGTGACAACCTGAACTTGAAGTAGTGCTGAGGGGAAAGAAGATGCTCTGAAACGAGGATTAGAGCAACTTCAATGTTAAGTTTTTAAAGTTTTATTTATAATGTGATATAAAAAATAAATACAGATTCAATTATTTTTAAAATTCATTTAAAAATAGTCACCAGCAAAGCGAGCGTAGCCTGCTGGTAATTAATATAAAGGGATATAATGATTCTTGTGTGAATTTATATATACATATTTATATATACATATAAATGCATTCGAAAGCCAAAATAACCAAAAAGAATTAATATGCTTAATTGAATATCCTATGAATACTATACTAATAATAACAGCTCCTTGAATAATAATAATTAAAGCAAATAATTTTATTAATTAAGCTATGTTAAATTAATTCATAATAAACTTAACGCAACTTCATTCCTCTTTTATTTTCTTTTAATTATTATGATATATATAGTGTGTAAATGAAGTGAACCAAGATAAAAAGTAAAAAAAAATGCAATGAGAAAAATAATAAAAGGACAAATTAAAAATATACTGGCTGAATAGTCATAAGAAAAACCAACTCTTGCGTTCGGTACATACAGACTTACGGGTGTCTTTTTAGATCAAAATCCAGTTACTATGATAGTTTTTTTTTTTTTTCTTTTTTTTTTTTTTCTTTTTTAAAAAGTTACTATATATTTTTGTCTTCTATACTGAATTTATTCTTACGCTGATAAATTTAAAATCGACAACATGTAACTAGTTAAAAAAATATTTCTTTTCATAAAGATTTTAAAGTTATTCCTCTTTAAAATGTAACATATGAAAAATGAAGTATATTTTTCGAATTACTGTTCTCCTTCATAAACGTATTAATTTTCAAGATTTCAAAATGGCTAAATCCTTCAAAAACCAAAAGTCTAAAATTTTTTGCGAAGCCCATATTTTCTTCTATTGAATATGAAAGAAAGTAACAAGATTTTAATAAAATTACTTTTAACATTTGAAAAAAATGCAAAGAACGTACTCTATTTGATTGTGTATAAAAAATTACCATTCGTAACACCCGAAACCAAACTGTTTCTGCTCGAATCAAAGTATATGAAGAATTATAATGTCATTTAACCACATGAGCTTAATCATATATATATATATATATATATATATATATATATACATAATCAATTTCAGCTTTTATCAATCCACTGCAGGATGAAGCCCTCTCCTAGGGGCTCCAAACTGCCAATTGCCCTGTTGGATATTATAGTATTGGCTCTTATAGGGCAATTGGATATTATAGCTTTGGTGCATATATACATATAGACACTCACACATATATGGATATGGTTGTATGGCTCAATGACGACTGGCTGCTCTAAGGTTCTAGGCCAATAAGGGGAATTCCCTCTGTAAGATTCTCTCTAATGTGTCCCAGCCCCATTTACGTCAGTTTCGGAGAAAACTCAGGAAAACTCCTAACAGTAGGTCGATGACCGTGTCCTGGGATCAAACCTGCCACTTCCCATCTACCAGCTTTGATCGCAGAACCGCTCGGACATAGGGAGTTGAAGAAAAAGAGATTGTTTTTACATCCCTTCCTTCTGTACCTCTGTTATGTCTAAGCTTCGGGTGTTTCTCCACATAACTAGATGATAATTATATAAAACTCTATCTAATTCAGTCAACAAATTATATAAAGCTCCTTTCTTTTTCCCGAAGCGCCAACCCCTCTTTATATATCGAACAACCTCTTATTTTATATATTTATTTATTTCACAATATTTCATTTAAGCAGGATTTAAATAAATATATATATATATGGCAAAATGTATTTTTTATTTTCCTTGTCAGCCCCACCTCTTAAAACCTCACTTTGCAGCGATTTTTCTTATTTCTTTAACCAGTAAAACTTAATATAAAATAAAAATCATTATCCCCCCCCACGTCCCTCTAGCCCTATCCCCCGACATACATTTACAAATAGTGTACTTTTTCTTTCTGAATCAGTAAATAATAATTGTACGAACAGTTACATGGAACTCAGAAAATAAAAAATAAAAAATAAAAAGACTTTTTATTTGCTATCTACCTCTCCCCAAAACCATTGCATATAAATTTAGTCGTCACAATATAAGTTACTATGTAAAAATCATACAAAATTTTATTGAAATTTAAAAAGAAAAAGATTAAATTTTCTTTGCGCACCCCATCCCCCTTCATACTTCAAGTACATTATAATTCTACTGTGCTTTCTGTCAAGTAATAATTATATAACAGACACACATATATATATGTATATTTAAACCAGTAGTAAATCCTATAAAAGTCAACCCCCCCCCCTTTTTTTTTACCTGTATGCCCTCTTGAAATCTAGGTATATAAAACTGATACTTTACTCTTTTATTAGTTTGAAATAATTTAAGAGAGTTTTTCAGAAATCGGGAAGCGATATTGAAATCTGGGAAATACTTGTATCTTTCAATGGATCCCGGAAAAAAGGGCACGGAAAAAAGGGCACCGGAAAAAAGGGCACCCGAAAAAAAGGGCACCGGAAAAAAGGGCACCCGGAAAAAAGGGCACCGGAAAAAAGGGCACTTTTCCAATTCGCAAATCGCAAAATAATAAATATCAAATAATGAATTTAAAAAATGGCTTTCAAATTACACATATAGAAATTTCAATTGATTTGGTACAACATTCATTTAGTATATATCTCGGGGAAGAGGGGGGAGGGGGAGCAGGAGCTGATCGAAAAGAAAATAATTGTTTTTACAAAAACTCTTGCCGATTTTAATGAAATTTTGTATAATCACGTACAATTTGCGAAAAAAATGACAATAAGTGTCAGGCAAACTTGGGGGGGGGGATTTAAAGGGGGAGGGTGGGGAAGAGGAAAATAAAATTATCTTTTATATCACCGTTTTACCGATTTATGATATATTCTATAATTATCACTTACTTTTTATGAAGATCACAATGAGTGCATTATGTACTGAGGGGGGGGCAAGGGGGGGGGAATATGGAAATAGATTTCATTCTTCTTTAAACTATCCTTTTATCGATTCAAAAAATCGTATAATCACGTATAATTTGTGAAAAAATTACAGTAAGTGTCAGACATACTTTAGGGGTGGGGGAGGGGTTAAAGAGGGGGAGGGGCAGAGGAAAACAAAATGATTTTTTTATATCACCATTTTACCGAATTCATGATACATTTTATAACTATCACTTAATTTTTATGAAGATAACAGTGAGTGTATTATATATACCTGGGAGGGGGGGCAAGGGGGAGCAGATTAAAATGAAATATATTCTTCTTTAAACTACCCTATTATCGATTTAAAAAAAAAATTGTATAATCACGTATAATTTATGAAAAAATTACAATAAGTGTCAAGCATACTTGGAGGGGGAGGTTAGGAGGGGGGGGCGGGCAGAGGAAAATAAAATGAATTTTTATATCACCATTTTAGAGAATTTAATAATATATTCTATAAGTACTACTTACTTTTCATGAAGATCATAATGAGTGTATTACACATCTGGGGGGGGGGGCGGAAATAAAAGTAAAATATATTATTCTTTAAACTACCCTATTATAGATTTAAACAAAAACTTTGCATAATAACATACAATTTGTGAAAAAATCACACTAAGTGTCAGACATACTTCAGGGGGGGGGGGTTAAAGAGGGGGGGGGCAGACGAAAGTAAAAAGGTTTTTTTTATATCACCTTTTATCGATTTAATGATATATTCTATAACTATAACTTACTTTTTATGAGTGTATTACACATCTGGGGGGGGAAAAGGGGGCGCAGATAAAAGTAAAATATATTTTTCTTTAAACTACCGTATAATCGATTAAAAATAAAAACTTTGTATATATACAACTTTCTGCCTATGAAAAATTACAGTGAGTTTACATATATCTGGACAAATTGCTACGGGGGGGGGGGCATAATGAAGAAAACATTTGTTTTTATATCACCATGCTACCTATTTATATGAAACTTTGTACGACTATCCACTTTCATTTTATTAAAATTATAGTGAAAGTTACTTATTGTTGATAAAGGGGGGGGGGGGTAGTGGGGGCAAATGAAAAATAAAATAATCTTTTTAAAAAACGCTTATTACCGTTTGTTTTCTTGTTTTATTTACATTTTGTGTAAATATCAGTTAGTATTAATGAAAAATTACAGGGAGGTACTCAAAAATTCAATGTATGATTTAAATCTGTAAAAAAATTGCTCAAAAATGAAATTTCTTCTTTTAATCTGTCTCTTTTGTCCATCCCCCCCCCCCCACTCACGTAGAAATAAAAAACTTACGCTCTCGTTGATACTTAGCATGAGTTTTACAAGGAGAAATTAAGAAAAGTGCCCTTCTTTCCGGTGCCCTTTTTTCCGCCATCCGGAAAAAAGGGCACTTTTCTTAATTGTTACTTGTAAAATACTTGTTAAACATGGACGATAGCAAAAATTTTTTGTTTCTACGAGGGGAGGGGGAGAGACATATCAAAGAAAAAAATTCTGTTTTAGAATAATATTTTACCAATGTTTGATATTAACTTTTAATTAATGTCTGATATTAACAATGTATTGAATTTTTGGATTGCGGAAAAAAGGGCACTTTTTTAAATTTCTCCTTGTAAAACTGATGCTGAACATCAAAGACAGTGTAAGTTTTTTATATCTACATGGGGGGAGGACAAAAGAGGCAGATTAAAAGAAGAAAATTCATTTTTTAATAATTTTTTTACAGATTTAAATAATACATTGAATTTTTGCATACCACAGTATAATTTTTCATTAATAGTAATTGATACTTACACAAAATGTAAATAAAACAATAAAGCAAACGATAATAAGTGTTGTTTAAAAATATTACTTTATTTTCCATCTGCCCCCCCCCCCTTTAACCCGCCCCCCTTATCAACTTTAGTTAACTTTCACCCATAATTTTAATAAAATGAAAGTGATAGTGGTACAAAGTTTCATATAAGTAGGTAGCATGGTGATATAAAATCAAACATTTTCTTCACTCTGCCCCCCCCCCTTAGCAAATC
>CAWVNO010000810.1:0-59372 GCA_963930645.1 Salticus scenicus
CCATTAGTGTAAAATAGCTCTTTAAAAAAAAAAAAAATGTTGCTTAGAAGACTATTTAATGAATGAAATTTGCTATAAATCGAACATTTTTCAGCTTGATATTATTTAAAAAAAAATTAATTAAAACGGGTGGAGAGAAGACAGTATTGTACGCTGGCGCCATCTGTAAACATTAGAAAATAACATAACAAATTTTAGTATTACGTTCTTCTCTTTTCGTTTTTCTTGCGTGGCTGTGATATTTCAGCCAGTGGATGTGTTTTTGTAATATATACTGTACATGACACTTGAAAAAAAAAATGTATGTGTGATCTTTGCAGGACATACGGTGGATTCTTTTGGCTCTAAGAGATGTGTTTGACTTGTTTTAAAAAATTTCTAAAAATAGAAATCTGAATATACAGCTTTGCATTAATTGAAAGAAACATTATTTGTGACATAGGTTCAAAGCTCATTTTAGCTTTGAATATATATATATTTTTTTTATTTATTTATTTAAACATGAATTCGCATTTACCTACAAATGCGGCTAAAAAAACATACATGTGTGACGAGTGTTCTAAAGTATTTTCTCAAAAAAGCAATTTAATAACGCATCTTCGCACTCATACAGGTGAGAAGCCATATATGTGTGAGGAATGTCCGCTAAAATTTTCTAGTAAGAGAAGTCTAAAAAACCATCTTCAAATTCATATGGCAAAAAAATTATATGTGTGTGAAAATTGTTCTAAATCCTTTTCTGATAAAAATAGTTTAAAAAAGCATATTCAACATTATACTGGAGAGAAACCGCATGTGTGTGGAGAATGTTCGAAAGGATTTCTTAAAAAATGTGATCTAAAAGTCCACATTCGTGTTCACACAGGAGAAAAACCGTACATGTGTGAAGTGTGTTCTAAAGCATTTTCTCGAAACAGCAATCTTCGGAAACATCTTCGCGTTCACACAGGAGAAAAACCGTACATATGTGATGTGTGTTCTAAAGCATTTGCCGAAAGCAGCAGTCTTCGGAAACATCTTCGCATTCATACAGGCGAAAAGCCATACGTATGTGAACAATGTTGTGAAAGATTTTCTGAAACGAGCAGTCTAAAGACGCATCTCATTATTCATACAAGAGAGAAACATTTTGTGTGTGAAGAATGTTCTAAAGAATTTTCACACAAAAATAGTTTTAGAAGACATGTTCGCATTCATACAGGTGAAAAACCACATGTATGTGAAATATGTTCTAAGAGTTTCATTCAAAAGGGGCATTTAAATCTACATCTACGCACTCACTCCAGTAAAAAGCCATATGTGTGTCACAATTGTTCTAGAAAATTTTCTTTAAAATCATTATTAAACAGACATCTGCGCGCTCATCCCTGAAAAAGACTCTGAAAATGTTAAGAGTCTTCTAAAAAATATCTACATAGTAAAATTTAAATATACAGCTGCGCACTTTAAAAAAGAAAAAACGTATATGTTTGGCGAATGTTTTAAGAAAATTTTCTGAAAAAGTTAATCTAGGAAACTATCGCATTGACACAGGAGAAAAGCCATAACGTGTGAATAATGTTCAAAAGAATTTTAAGGGAGATTTTAAATAAACACGGATGCACTCATACTCGAAAATAGTCTTATGGATTGTATAACTTAGAAGATTCTTCCTAAAGGATGTCTAAATGTACATATATAGTCTCATATAGAAATAAAACCATATGTATTTGTAATACAAAGATTAAAAAGAAATTCCCATAAATATCTTTTCACGACAATACTAGTTTACACATAGTGAGTGTGAAAAGAAATAGAAATATATATTATGTTTTTAAAGCATTTATGCTCTTTCTCTCTAAATGTGAAACACCATAACCATGCTTCAAAGGATTTTCTTTAAATGCTTTGAATCTGTATATTTTATATTGAAACTAATCCAGCATGAAAATTTCTATTTATTTTGAAAAAAATGGGACACTCTTTCACTATCGTTTATATTTCACGAAAACTTTTTGATATTTTTATAAGAAATTTCGTGTTTTCTATGCTTTTTTTTTTTTTAAATGACTGATAATTTTCCTGTAACTCCATTGTATGTTATTATATTATACAATTTTAATAATGAAGTTCATATCATAAATACATTTTCTTAAACGCTAAGGCTGGGATTGCGGTGCCTCGTTCTTAAGTCTTATCTTAAATGTTACGAACTTTCGTAGATGGGCGTGGTTAAGAACAATCTTAACTTGGTATTGCGGTGCCTCAAGCGTAAGTCCTCCGCCTGTCCTCGTAAGAAAAAGCCAACCAGCCAATGGAAGACGCAAAGCGAGCTATGTTGTGATTGCGCGCGCATCCAGTTACGATTCGACTTAAGAAAGCTCTCAGGTTGTCGTAAGATAGTGCGGCACTGCAATACGACTTGCGTTTTGTTTACATCTTAAGACAGAGTTTGTGCGTAAGATAGTGTTGAGCGAGGCACCGCAATCTCAGCCTTAATCTGTTTCCAAAGATTTATCTTTATATGATTGCTTAGCTTAAATAATCTTTACCACTATTATTGCGACCTTGATAGATTCTGCGCGAATACTGACTCAGCGAGTCCAATGTTAAGATAGAGGCGATTGAGAGAAAATAGCGGTAAGGGACATGATTTCCAAGGCCGGGATTGCGGTGCCTCGTTTTTTAAGTCTGAACCACGGATTAAAAGAGTAGGATGTATTACGAATGTTACGGAAAGGTAGTAATTTTCATCTCACAGATAGAGAGCGACCAGATCTCGAAAATACATCAGTCAGCACGTCTTTACATTTCTGGCTGTTTGTTCATAGGTCGTTCTCGGAAATCGGATGATGACTGAAGCCGAAGGGGCGGGCTTTCCCTTTCTTCCGATAAGTTTCAAAGATACTACAACAGGCGGCGATGCGATACTCCAAAGTGTAGCGATTTCGTCTCTCTTGGCGTCAGACTCCGCGCTTGGCACCATTCCGGAAAATCGAGTAATGACACTAAATAGCAAACTGCACTACGATAATACTAATGTAACCATCTCTGCCGAAGATGGCTAACGCTAAAAAACTGAACTTTTCTTTATAAAGATTTTCTTTAATAAATAAGTGAAATAACTGTAAGTTTGGGTATAATTTTGATCGGACGAACTTATTTTGATTATTTTCTAATGATCTTCCTAAAATATTTTGATAACATTTTAGAAAAACTTTAAAAATGTAAGTTGCTTGAAAAATGGTGTTGATTTCTTAAATAGTAACAATCTAATATTTATTATTTTACTAATATAATTAAAATGTATTGAATAGTAATCCGTTGTAGCTGGTGCTGGATTACTGTCACTTTAAACAAAAACCTTGATAATAGGAATTGTGAACGATTTTAGATTCGGTTAAAAAATAAAAATAATAATAACTATAAAATAACTTTAAAATTTTCTTTATAAATGATTACCTTTCTACTACTCTTGATGAACTAGATAAACGCTAATTTCTTTTTTCTTTCATTGAAAGAGTCCTTTTTTGTATATTAACATATCAGTTTAGTTTTCTATGTATTTGTAATTTTAACATGTAGACTCCCTACATAAATGTAAGGAGACCTATATACATATTGCTATTATATCATTTAGCATTGAAAAAAAAAAGTTTTGTTGTCATTTGGATCTATATCTTGTATGTTCTTAGGTATTTATTATTAAATGATGCTGTTTATTTATATTGCAAAAAATATAATTTATCTTTAATTAGGAACATATTGTTCTGAAATATGCGCTATTTTATGCTGTAAGATTACTATATTTATAATTACCTTTCAATGTTCCCGTTGCATGTGTGCATATGTTAAACCATAGCCTATACATTTTGTAAAAGTAAAAGTTTATTTTAACCCGTAATTGGAGATGGGAGCCAAAATGATTCTACATTGTAACCTGTTTAAAATCAATATTTTTGGTAATTACATGATTTCTAGAATACATTGCATTTGCTAAATAAATTCCAATGGTGTTTACAAAAGGCAAAAGAGAAAATTTACAATGGAGTCATTTTGATTCTATATCTCTGACCGTGCAAGGAAATTCATGTCGCCAGTTAAGAGTTAAACATAGTACTGTAGAATTCGTTTTCGAAACTACTACATTCATTTCTCATGATAACAAATTTTTATGCAAGACAATTCCTAAACATGCATGGAAAATTTTATTGTGTTAAGGAATAATATGACAGTGTTTTTTAGCTTTTGAGTGAAAATTGTTTACAACATTTTTTAGATTTATTCATGTATTATTATTATATTTTAATCTCTGTTCATTTATTAAGTCATTGGTTTCTTTCACATAAATTTTTGTGAAAAGATTTTCATTTATTCTTTGAGCTTGTTCGGTCAGTGAAAAAAATGTTACAAATTATTACCTAACTTAATATGTAAAACAAATGCTCTGCGTCTGCAGCTTATATTTAATTAAATAAATTTTCAGTTTATTAGTTATCTGAAACTAAAGGCCACACTGGGCTATCATTTACGTTGCAGTCATTATCTTAAGGTACTTAAAGATTATCAGGTACTTTTTCATTTTGCCAGCGCAGGTGATAAAATATGTATAGATATAGGTGTATAGTTGGTGATAAAGACTAAAAAAATGTATTAGTCTTTCGAATGTATGAGGTTTTTGGTTTACATCTTATATACAGAAGAGTTTTATAAAAGATTAATTTAGACGGTGACTTTGTCACTTGCACTGGTTATATAGAAAAGTACCAGTTATCACACTTTCAGAAAGATTTGATTTTAAAAATTTAAGATATTCATAAATTTCAGTAGAAAATAGAAACTCTTATATTTAAGAATTCTTCAATAGTCTATCAATAATAATGATATCTTTGTAATGAAATGTACATATTATGTGTAAAATAGAAACTATATCAATATTGTCTTGCAGAAAAGTTTGCATGAAAAGGATTGTTACAGAAAGTATAAAAATATTCTGTCATAGGGATAATTTGTGTTACCAAGAAAAATATAAATGTTGGAATAACAAAATATATTCACATTTATGTATTTTAAAAATTTAGCACCTTACCAAAATAAATAGCGAAAAAGACATCGCAATTTAGTTTTAAAAAATGTCAGAAAATTGCCGATTATTCTGATTACATTATGCAATAATACATAAAAACATTGAAATTTTGACTAATAAAAACCTGTATAATGACAGGGAGTCCTGCAAAAAATGTGGATCATAGATAACACATCGTATGTCAGTACTCCTGAATGAAACTGAAAGAAAAGATGAAGGTCAGTCACCATAAAGCTCTCGAAGAAGATTGGGATTCTAACTGGAAAAGCTAAAAGCTATGATAGATTCTTGTTTGCGAGAAAGCTATAATTCTGCTTCTATGATATATAAACGTGACTAACTTGATGTATTAAATATACATTATAAAAAAACATGCTTACTGAATTTTGGTATATATCGGCCTGAAGGTGGTGCTACTATCAATTTCTGAGATTTCTCAGTTGTCTATATATCTCAGCATCTACTGGTGAAAATTGTACCAAATTGTATATATAAAATGTTAATTATGAGAAGCTATGTTGATTAAATCTTTATGCATGTTAACTATAATTGACATTTTTATATAAAACTAGCAGGCATGAAAATATATTGAAATTGCTTAAAAATTTCACTTCGGGCCCCCACTGACTTCAGCAGAGACTTCTTCATCGCAACCGTCTTGGTACTGGATAATTTAATTTATAGAAATGACAATAATACAGGGAAAACTGCCATTAGTCATTTTCTTTTTAACAATAAACAGAACGAAACATGCATTTATTTTACATGCATATATTTTGTATAATTAGACCAATTAAAAAAAAAAAAAAAAAAAAAAAAAAAAAAGAGTTTCTATTTTTTCTACTTCCATAACAAAAATATTTAAAATAAAATTGATAAAGTTTGTGCAAACACGTTGAAACAGCTTGGACATCTTGATGGAATTTGAAATTTGGTAGCTCGGACATTTCTCACCAAGATGTTTACTTATGCATTTGCGGTACCCATATCAACTCATCGCCGAAATGACAACAAAATTATAAATGATTGTAAGATTTAAAAAAAAAAATTAAAAGCATGTTTTTAAATTTTCTGGTTGAATCTTATATATAGCTGTAGAACTACCTTAGCACTTTATCAATGTGTAAAAAATTTATTTTATTTATTTATTTTTTTTTTTTTGGCAACTAATAAATTATAAGTAATATTTATTTTCATATTTTAATTAGTTAAAAGGAAACTTTGCAACGTAATATTTTTAATAACTTGAGGTATAGTGTCCACACAAAAAATGAACAATTTTTAGGGCTCTTTTAAAAAGTATAACATCTATGCAGTATCTTTCTAAAAAAATCCTCAGTTTTTACTATAAAAAAAACTAGCGAGCTTCGCCCGCTAGCGGGTTAGTATTTTTAAATGAATCACTATATAATGAATGAATTCTCAAAATTGCATCTCATTAACATTACTCTTAAGAAAAGAAAAAAAAAATCAATTGTGATCGGGTAAAAACTCACACTGGGTCCCCAGTGCCTTCGGCAGCGTAGACCCGTGCGCTGCGTGCGCGTATTCCTTCACCATCCTTATGATTTCTCAAAATTCCATATTACTCATAAACTTTCATTCTTAAGAAAAGGAATTTTAAAAACAATTATTTAGCATCGTGTAAAAACTCACACCGGGACCTAGCTGCCTTCAGCAGCGTAGATCTGTGTGCTGCACGAGTGTATTCCTTCACCATCCTTATGATTTCTCAAAATTCCATGTTATTACTCATAAACTTTCATTCTTAAGAAAAAGAATTTAAAAAAAAATCATTTAGCATCGGGTAAAGACTCACACCGGGTCTCCACTGCCTTCGGCAACACAGACGCACGTTTGAAGATATACGTGCACATATTCCTTCTCAAGTCAAACTTTTATTCTTAAGAAAAGAAAATTTAAAAAATCTTTTATCATCGGGTAAAAAGTTGGACTGGGTCCCCACTGCCTTCGGCAGCGCAGTCCCGTTCGAGCATTCCTTCCCCACCCTTCCAGCCCCTCTTAATTAACCTACATATACCAATTTTGAATGGTCAAACTCAATTAGCTGAGATACAAAAGAAAACCTAATCAGGATACCTCAAAATGTGTAAATGGGGTGAAATTTCAATTTCCACATTTGATAATATAAAAGTACTTTAAAATATCTTTCGACTGATATATTAAAAATAATTTAATCATAATTAGAATATGAAATATTGGAATTTTAAAATATTACAGCACCATCTGGTGGTAAAAATTTCTGTTCAATTCCAAATCAACAAAGCTTTCAAATAATGTATTACTTATGAAATAATTTTAATTAGTAGCTGAGGTACAAAAGAAAACCGATTCAGGACACCTCGGAACGTGTAAATCAGGTGAAATCTCGAATTCCACTTGCGATAATATAAAAGTACTTCAAAATGAGTTTTGAATGATGTATTAAAAAAATTTTAATCATGATTAGAATTTGAAATATTGAAATTTTAAAATATTACAGCACCATCTGGTGGAGGAAATTTTTGTAATGTACTGTTCGATTCCAAGTCAACAAAGCTTTCAAATGATGTATTACTTATGAAAGGTGAAATCTCGAATCCCACAAACCTAATCAGGACACCTCAAAACATGCAAGTCAGATGAAATGTCGAATTCCACTTTGGATAATATAAAAGTACTTTAAAATGTCTTTCGAATGACGTCTTAAAAAAAATTTAATTAGAATTGGAAATATGGAAATTTTAAAATATTACAGCGCCATGACACCTCAAAACGTGTAAGTCAGGTGAAATTTTGAATTCCATTACCTACGGTAGTCGGTTAATGGAATTTTACAAAATCCCTTAGTAATGTGTGTCTTGAGTACGCATAACCAATCAACATATCAAAAAATCACTATTCTGAGATAATTTGGAGCTGAGCTACTCTTCAAAGTGTTTTTTACCCCCTTCCCCGCCTTTGAAGGAGTGGACGGGGAATTTTCTTAAGATCCCTTTATAATGCGTGTTGGGAATGCATAAACAACCAACATGTAAAAATTAATCTTACTGAGGTAATTTGAAGCAAAGTTATGCTTGGAAACATGCTTTTTGCCCCACCCCCACTCCCAAGGTGGGGATAAGATGGAATTTTACAAAATCTCGGTGTGGTATTTGCCTTGAGTACACATAACCAATTGACACATTAAAAAATTGCTAGCCTGACATAACTTGGAGCACAGTTACTCTTATAAATGTGTTTTTGCCTTGGGGGTGGGATGAAATTTCGTAAAATCCCTTTACTGTGAATGTTAGGAAAGAATAAACAACTCACATATACAAATTAATCTTGCTGAGATAATTTGAAGCAAAGTTATACTTGGATATGGGTTTATTGCCCCCCCCAAAGGGAAAAGGGGGGGGGTCTTTCGCAAAACCCCATTCCAATGGGTGTTGGCCACACGTAAGTAAGCCACACACTAAAATTTGTAACCTCAGCTCCTATGGATTCGCCCGGATGAATTTAGAAATGGAAGGAGGGGGCTCAAATTTTCCTCGTAACTCCCCCCCACAAATCGAAAATCACAAATAACCAAAAATGACGCTTTGGAAATATCCTGAGGAAGACTTTTGGTGATTTTCTATATATTTGTGCTATTATTGGTAAAGTTTTACTTGAAAATCCGTATTTAGCTAAATTTTCCTCTAAAATTCATTTTTTCCTCCCCCCCCCCCTTAAAAATCCAAAACTCAAATCGCAGAAAATTCTTTTTTTGCACTCAAGTCTAGTCTCTTTCTCTCTGCAATTTCTTCACCGTAAAGTAATTTGGAGCCGAGTTATGCTTGTAAATGTGTTTTTTCCTTGTGCACCTCCGAAAATCTCATTTTTACATCCTCCCGCCCCCCCCCCCCTTTAAAAATCCAAAATCGCAGAAAATGACTTTTTTTGGATTTAAGTCTAGTTTTCCAATCTGAAATTTCTACACCGTGAAGTAATTTGGAGCCGAGTTATGCTTATAAAGGTGTTTTTGCCTTCTGCGCCTCCAAAAATCTCATTTTTACCCTCTCCCCCCCCTTAAAAATCGAAAATTGCAGAAAATGATTTTTTATTCAAGTCTATCTTCCCATCTGCAATTTCTTCACCGTGAAGTAATTTGGAGCTGAGTAATGCTTATAAAGGTGTTTTTTGAATTCTCCCCACCCCCCGGGGTGAACGGGGGAGTATTTCACGAAATCCCGTCTTGTGAGCGTCAGGGTCCTAAAATCAACCTGCTCACCAAAAATTTTGACTATCTCCCATAGGATCGCCATGGTCGTGTTGAGTCAATAAATCAGTGAGTTTACTCTTTTATACTCTTACATACTAGCAGGCTTTGCCCCCTTCACTGGTCATTATATTGAAATGATTTCTCAAAATACCATATAAAAATAATAATTTAAAAAAATAAATCATTGAAATCAGTCAAAATCTAAGTTAAAGTTCTCGCTAATTTTAGTAGCAGTTTTCCCACACACCACACTTCGAGTTTCAAGAAACAAAGACTTCGGTAGCACCTTGCCTGCATTTTTCTCCCCCTTCCTCGGGGGTAAAGTGGGAAGATTTGCAAAATCACATCAAAGTGCATATCAAGTACATTTAATCAAAACCCACACACCAAAATTTGCCATTCAAAGGTAATTTGGAGCACATTTAAGCTTGAAAACGTGTTTTTTGCCCCGCCCACCCTTAAGAGGGGGGAGGGGGGTAGGATTAATTTCACAAAATCCATTTATAGTTCATGTTGCATACACATACATAACCGACACATTAAAAATTTGAGGTCTTGAGATTATTTGAGGCAGAGTTTTTTAAAACATGTTTTTTAGCTCCACCCCCTGTGTTTTTTTAGCCTCATTCTTAAAGAAAAGAAGCGGGAGGAAATTTTGCAAAATCACTTTATATTATCAGTTAGGTACATGTAACTTACCAACACATCAAAAAGGTCCTTTCTAAGACAATTTACTGCAGAGTTACGCATAAATACATGTTTTTGCCCCCTAAGGGGCAGAAGGGTGTAATTTCACAAAATCACTTTGTAGTGTGTGTTGAATACATATAAGCAGTCCACACATCAAAAATTGCCATTCTATGATAATTTTGAACAAAGTTACATGTGGAAACATGTTTTTTACCCACCAATTCCCAAAAGGGGGGTGGGGTGATAACACTGAATTTCAAACAATCACTTTGTACTTTGTGTGTGTTGAGTATGCATAACCAATCGACATACCAAAAAATCGCTTTCCTGAGATAATTTGGAGCAGAGTTACTTTTTAAAACGTGCCCCCCCCACCGCCTTTAAAGGGAAGAAAGAGGAAATTTCACGAAATCCCTTTATAATACGTGTTGGGAAAGCATAACAAGCCCATGCATAAAAAATTGCCTAAGATAGTTCAAAGCAGAGTTGCACATGGAAAAATGACACCCCCCCCCCCAAGAGGATATGGTGGAATTTTACAAAATCCCTTTGCAGTGTGTGTCTTGAGTATGCATAACCAATCTACAGATCAAAAAATCGCTATCCTGTGATAATTTGGAGCACAGTAACTCTTATAAGTGTGTTTTTGCCCCCCCTCCCCACGCTTAAAGGATGAGAGGGTGAAATTTCGTAAAATCCCTTTATAGTGCATATTGGAAACGCATAAACAACCCACACATAAAATTTAATCTTACCAAGATAATTTGAAGCAAAGTTAATTGCTTGGAAACGTTTATTAACCCCCTTGCCCTTAAAGAGGGGGAGGGAGAAATTTTGTAAAATCCCTTTATTGTGCGTGTGAGGAGTGTATAAACAACCCACACATAAAGTTTAATCTTACCGAGATAATTTGAAGCAAAGTTATGCTTGGAAACGTGTTTATTACCCCCGCCCTTAAAGGGGGGGGGGAAGAAGAAATTTCATAAAATTCCTTTATAATGTGTGTTGGGAACGCATAAACAATTTACACATAAAATTTAATCTTACTGAGAGAATTTGAAGCAAACATATGCTTGGAAATGTGTTTATTCCTTCCCCCCCCGCCTTTAAATGGGAGGAGGGAGAAATTTCGTAAAATCCCTTTATAGTGCGTGTTGGGAACACATAAACAACCCACATGCAAAATTTAATGTTACCAAGATAATTTGAAGCAAAGTTATGCTTTGAAACGTGTTTATTCCCCCCCCCCTACCCCCAAGGGGAAAGGGGGCTTTCACAAAATCCTGTTACAATGGGTGTTGGACACATGTAAATAAGCCACATACTAAACTTTGTGACCTCAGCTCCTATAGATTTCCACGGACGAATTTAGCTCTAAAAGAGGGAAGTCGAATTTGCCCCCTCGTAACTGCCCCCAATATTGAAAATCGGAAAAAATCAAAAGTAAGTTTTTGGAAATATCCTCAAGAATACTCTTGGTGATTTTCTATACATTTGGGCTATTGTTATTACTCGAAAATCAGTATTTTGCTAAATTTGCCTCCGAAAATTGTTTTTATTCCCCCCCCCTTAAAAATCCAAAACTCAAATCGCAGAAAATGCTTTTTTTTTTTTTTTGCATTCAAGTCTAGTCTCTCTCTCTGGAATTTCTTCAGCGTGAAGCAATTTGGAGCCGAATTATGCTTATAAGGTTTTTTTTCCATCTGCCCCCCCCACACACACACACACCAGGGGGAGCAGGGGATATTTTGCAAAATTCCACCTTAATTTGCATCAGTGTCCTAAAACCAACGTGCTCACCAAAATTTGCGAGACTATCTCCCATAGAATCACTACAGCTGTGTTGAGTCAGTGAAACAGTGATTTTACTATTTTATGCCCTTTTACTATTTTATGCCCCGCCCCATCCCCAAAGAGGTAATGGGGGCCTTTTCACAAAATCCCATTCACACGTAAATAAGCCACACACTAAAATTTGTGATCTCAACTCCTATAGAATTCCATGGACGAATTTAGTGCTAAAGGGGGGGGGGGTCGAATTTGCCCCCTCTTAACTCCCCCCCCCCAAAATCAAAAATAAGTTTTTGCAAATACCTTCAAGAAGACATTTGGCGTTTTATTTTATATATATATATATTTGAGCTATTACTGCTAGAATCTTACTCGAAAATCCATACATTGCTAAATTCCCCCCCGAAAATCCTTTTTACCCGTTCTCCCCCCTTAAAAATCATAGAAAATGTTTTTTTTTTTGTACTTAAGTCTAGTCTCCCCATCTGCAATTTTTTCATTGTGAACTAATTTTGAGCCAAGTTAGGCTTATAAAGGTGTTTCTGCCTTCTGCACCTCCGAAAATCATTTTCAACCCCCTTCTCCCTTAAAAATCCTAAATTTCAAAATCACAGAAAGTGATTTTTTCGTATTAAAGTCTAGTCTCCCCATCTGCAATTTCTTCACTGTGAAGTAATTTGGAGCCGAGTTATACTTATAAATGTTTTTTTGCCTTATGTGCCTCAGAAAATCTCATTGTTACCCCCTACCCTCCCCTAAAAATCCAAAATCGCAGAAAATGATTTTTTTGTATTTAAGTCTAGTCTCCCCATCTGCAATTTCTTCATCGTGAATTTGGATCCGAGTTATGCTTATAAAGGTGGGTTTTGGCCCGGGAGAGGAGAGTTATTTTGCAAAATCCCATCTTAGTGAGCGTCAGGGTCCTAAAATCAACCTGCTCACCAAAAATTGAGACTATCTCCCATAGGATCGCCACAGCCGTATTGAGTCTGTAACTTTACTCTTTTATATGTATAGATAAAATATAAGTGAATAGAAAATAATGCAGCTTACCAGCACCATCTGACGACCAATGTGCACCCAAATTCAATCAGTTCAGTTTTTCATCTACATCTCACACACCAAGTTTGGTGCATTTATATACCATAGAAGTTGAGATATTGCCTTCTCGTAAAAAGGATTAAGTTACAACACAGAAGCACCACTTATCGGCCAATATGTATTCAAATTTAATTTGTATAGTTTTACACAACATGTCAAATTTAGTGCATTTAAACATTATATAAGCTGAAATATGTATTTTCTTAAAGTAAGGAAATTATAACTTCACAGCGCCACTTTTTGGGCAATAGACCCCAAAAGCTAATCACCATCAATTTAAAATAAGGATTTTAATAAATATCAAGTTTGGTTAAATTCCGTCCACTGGTTTGTGCGATACAGAGTCTATTGGTAGCACAAGCATTTTTTTAAACGGTCAAAACATTTTCGGGACATCTAAAAATGCATAAATCCATTGAAAACTGAAGATCTAAAAATTTCACGAATCGAATATTTCCTTTTAAAGCCTATGGAAGAAACTAAAAATGTGTTAGAAATAGTTTTGGCATGACATCAAATCATCACACATTAATTTTCAAACTTTAGATTCCATTCCAATGTCAAGTCAAATCAGTATAAAAACTTTTGCTTTGCTATACTTTTACAGGCGATATTATTGTCATGATGATGACATCACAAGCGATGTTTTTACATAAACCCATATAAGCTCTAGAGCATCATAAAACCCATTCAACACTAATATTGCTATATTTATTCACTTAATTTCACTTATCTTCTTGCTATAGCTATAATAGACTATTCTATGTCATAAATTCTATCTTTTTACCTTCTTCTGTATTCAACAGAAGAAAGTATTGGGTTCAAAATTTTTTTACAGATTTACATGTTTTGAGTGATCCAGAACACGATTTGACCATTTTTAGAAAACGTCTATCTGTGTGTGAGAAAAATTTTGTTCCAATTGTATCTCAGGAACTACTGCACTGCACAGAATTACATATAAATTTATATGCAGGTTCACCATTATTATTATTTTTTTTTTTTCAGAGAGGATTGTGAGTGCTATGTGTGTCTCTGAGAGGTTTGCAGACTCAGCTCAGAACTAGTTTCTGGCTGAACATCGAGATTCTCATTAGTTTCATACATGCACTTTCTTAAATCTTTTTGAATTTTTTTACTTTGATGATAAAAAAAAATGTATGCCCCCCCCCCTTTTTCTTCCCTAATTGCAGGACACTTGAGTAATTTCTTGGGACACTCTGCTCACACCTTCTACTCCTTTTTGCCGTCCAGACAGTCTTCGTCCACACGCAACAGATCCTCTATTGCACATAAGATTTTTCAAGGAGTTATTTCATTTATTTTATTTTTTTCTCTCTCCTGGTGCTTCACTCAGGTAATAGCCCTGCTAACATAGGGTATAGTCTCCTGAGACTACTATTCTAAATTCTAAAACTATAATATAAAAATAAATAACTATTTAACTAATTAATAATTATTGATAAATAACATTTGTAATATATTTTTAAAAAAATGATCCTTTTCTCTGAACCTTGGACATAATATTTACTATTAATATAACAGATCCTCTATTGCACATAAGATTTTTCAAGGAGTTATTTTATTTATTTTATTTTTTTCTCTCTCCTGGTGCTTCACTCAGGTAATAGCCCTGCTAACATAGGGTATAGTCTCCTGAGACTACTATTCTAAATTCTAAAACTATAATATAAAAATAAATAACTATTTAACTAATTAATAATTATTGATAAATAACATTTGTAATATATTTAAAAAAAAAATGATACTTTTCTCTGAACCTTGGACATAATATTTACTATTAATATAACAGATCCTCTATTGCACATAAGATTTTTCAAGGAGTTATTTTATTTATTTTATTTTTTTCTCTCTCCTGGTGCTTCACTCAGGTAATAGCCCTGCTAACATAGGGTATAGTCTCCTGAGACTACTATTCTAAATTCTAAAACTATAATATAAAAATAAATAACTATTTAACTAATTAATAATTATTGATAAATAACATTTGTAATATATTTAAAAAAAAAATGATACTTTTCTCTGAACCTTGGACATAATATTTACTATTAATATAACAGATCCTCTATTGCACATAAGATTTTTCAAGGAGTTATTTTATTTATTTTATTTTTTTCTCTCTCCTGGTGCTTCACTCAGGTAATAGCCCTGCTAACATAGGGTATAGTCTCCTGAGACTACTATTCTAAATTCTAAAACTATAATATAAAAATAAATAACTATTTAACTAATTAATAATTATTGATAAATAACATTTGTAATATATTTTTAAAAAAAAGATCCTTTTCTCTGAACCTTGGACATAATATTTACTATTAATATAACAGATCCTCTATTGCACATAAGATTTTTCAAGGAGTTATTTTATTTATTTTATTTTTTTCTCTCTCCTGGTGCTTCACTCAGGTAATAGCCCTGCTAACATAGGGTATAGTCTCCTGAGACTAATATTATAAATTCTAAAACTATAATATAAAAATAAATAACTATTTAACTAATTAATAATTAATGATAAATAACATTTGTAATATATTTAGAAAGAAATTGATCTTTTTCTCTGAACGTTGGACATAATATTTATGCTACAAATACGAGTGTTGGTATTAGATTAACGGCCTTCTTCACCTACCGTCACTGAAAACCCAAGCCAATGTTATTCTATTGGAATTTTTTTTTACAAATAACTTATCAGGGTTCATACTCAAATATGGGGAAAAAATTCCCTGAGTTCCCAGATAATTTTCAAGAAAATATTATCGACATATTACAAGAAACGCTCCTCTAGACAGGACAAAATACAGCTACTTCCGCTTTATGATGTCATATTACTGCCGATCATGCTAGAAATTCAGGTAGAAATCATTATTTACATGCGTATTTTCCCAATACTTAATCATTTAAATTTTGATACGAAGCTAAACAAGAAAAACATAACTTGAGAGAAAAAAAAAATTGTTTTTCTAGGTTTTATAACTGATTTTCCCTGACTTTTAATTAAAATTTTTATTTTCCTTGACTTTTTTTGACAAATTCCAAATTCCCTGAGAATTACCTGTTTTCCAGGTTTTCCCTGATGAGTATGAACCCTGCTTATTAACTAATACATATTTTTAAATTCTGTTTTCACATTCTGAAAATTCTCAACTGTTAAATTGACGTCCTTTTTTTAAAAATGCAATTTTTTAATTTTTATATTTTGAAATTGCAAAATGAAAAATGTCAGCTATTGAAAATTCGTATTTTGCAGATTCAAAATAAAATATATAAAATTAAAAAAAAAAAAAAAAAAAAAAAAACTTTAAAGGTCCATCAATTTAACAGTTGGGAATTTTCAGAATGTGAAAACAGAATTTAAAAGTATGTATTAGTTAATAAGTTATTTGTAAAAAAAATTTCCCATAGAATAACATTAGCTTTGACTTCCGGCGTTGGTGAGTGAAGCGGGACCTTAAGGCCATTTAATTGCGCTATAGTCCTAAGCCATAAGGGAAGTGCTCTCTGTGGGGTTTTTCAAAAAGTCCTAGTATGCATCAGTGCAAATTTGAGAGAAAATTACGGAAAACTTTGAAAAGGCTCGGCTGACGAGCGTGATCTGAGATCAAACCCACCATTTCATGTTTACCAGCTTTTTGACATCAGAACTTCTCAGCCACTGGTGAAGCAGTACACATACAAACGTACCCAGCAAAACCTGGGATGATGGCCAACACGAGGCCAAGTGTTGGCTGCCAACAGTAACAGCTGCTGGCCCGTTGGTGGCAAAAGTTAAGGTGCCGAAGGGAATATGTTACGCCGGCCATCAGGTGGCCACATTCGGCCGATCCACTGCTGGCAGCCTGCAGTACGATCGGAATAAGTCAGTGGGCCACTGATGGGTCATTGCTGGCAGCGAGCTATCGGTTGAAAAAAGATTGTGGGCCACTGATGGCAAACAACAATAGGTCGTTAGTGGGCCGATGTCGGGCCACCTGATAGCAAACATAATTTTTTCGTATTGTTGCTGGTAGCCTTCAGTGGGCCAGTTGTGGCAAACATAAATAATTATATTACTCCGGGTGTTTTTGCTGGCCCTTTATATTTTTCCATTAACGGCCCTCTTCATTTACCGTCGCCGGAAGCCCGACCCAATGTTATTCTATGGGGAAATAACAAATAACTCATTAACTAATACATATTTTTAAATTCTGTTTTCACATTCAGAAAATTCCCAACTGTTAAATTGACCGACCTTTTTTTAAAATGTATTTTTTAATTTTTAATATTTTATTTTGAAATTGCAAAATAAAAAAATTTCACATATTGAAAATTCGTATTTTGCAGCTTCAAAATAAAATATAAAAAATTAAATAATTTTTTTAAAAAGGTCCGTCAATTTAACAGCTGGAAATTTTCAGAATGTAAAAACATAATTAAAAAATATGTATTACTTAATAAGTTATTTTATTTTATTTATTTATTTATTTATTGTGATACCTTACATTTTATTAATGCTAATTTCTATGCATCCAATATTTAATTTGGTTTTGTAGCAACAGAGGGTGATCAAACTATTATTTATTTATTTATTTACACTTTTTTCATTTTGATAAAAAAAAAAAAAAAAAAAAAAAAACATGCTTGACAAAAATGATTTTGAAATGCAGACATGTAAAAACGTTTAAAAACTCACATTTTCTACTATCGATTTAGTCCAAAGTTCAATTAAGGGACCAACTATAAATTAAAGAAAAGCACAAATATTTTGGATCACCCTATGTCATAAAAAGCTACAAATGACTTGTACGTTGAACACATTATTGCTCTTGCTATATACAATGTTTGTAAATATTTTTGTATGGGAAATACACAATTTTTTAGGCATATATATATATATATATATATATATATATATATATATATATATATATATATATTTATTTAATTATTACATTTTTGGCAATTTTTTTGCTTATAACAAGAAGGAATTTTCACAAAATTTTACAAAACTTGGAGAAAAATTGATAAAACATTAAAGAAACATTATTCTGAAACATAAAATTTATATGTGTAATTTTCGAGGAGATTTGAGCATTTACATTTTTTTTTTTTTTTTTTTCCTGGGCGTGCGCGAAAGATAGAAATTTTTTTATTACGTAAGTCGAAAACCAGATATCTTGGGTAACTTATACAAAAGTTTATTTCAATGGAATAAAAATTAAGCAAATTATTGGTAAAAGAACGAGCCATATTTTAGATATGTTCAACCATGTTACAAAAGGTCATTTTTGTGAAAACCCCTTATGAGCTCACAGATCGTACTAAATAAATAAAAGTATGTTAGAGTTACAAGTCCAGAAGGTTTTTTTACAAAGAAGAAATTTTGAAACATGGTTGAAAAAATTGAATCTTCCAATTAAATGCCTGGCATGTGAAAAACCCCTTATGAATTTTCAAACCTTTATATACCTAAAATTTGCCCCATTTTTTCGCAACAACTTGCTTAATTTTTCCTTTATTGAAATGAACTTTCGATATAAATTGCCCAATATATCTAGCTTTTAACTAATGTGATGAAAATTTTTATCTTTCCCGTAAAAGCAGTAAATAAAATATTTATTATAAATTTTCATATCTCACCGAATATTACACGTACCGTGTGCTTTAGAATAATATTTTTCTAGTGTTTTGTCAATTTTTCTGTAAGTTTTGTAAAATTTTATTAAATTCCATTCTTGCTATAAGCAAAAAGAAAGAAAGAAAAAAACTTGCCCCCCCCCCCAAAAAAAAGAAACTTGCCCTCCCCCCCCTGCCAAAAAAAAAAAAAAAAAAAAAAAAAAGAAAAAAAAAAAACATACACAGATTTTATATTATGTGCAGCGTGTTAAGGTTATAAGTCATCGGTAGCTTTTCATAATATCGGGTGATCCAAAGTATTTATGCTTTTCTCCAATTTGTAGTTTCTTCT
This sequence comes from Salticus scenicus, assembly GCA_963930645.1. NCBI lineage: Eukaryota > Metazoa > Arthropoda > Arachnida > Araneae > Salticidae > Salticus > Salticus scenicus. The sequence continues at coordinate 18,862 of CAWVNO010000810.1, forward strand.
TTAATTGCACTCTTGACTAAATCGATAGTGGAAAATATGAGTTTTTAAATGTTCTTTTCATATTAGAAGTTCAAGACCATTTCATCCAGTATTTGTTTTAAAATAATGATAATAATAATAATTGATTACCCACTGTATTTATAGTTCAATAAAATTTTTACAAGCATTTGATCTTAGTTTATGTTTATAAATTTAGGATTTCTAGTACAGCGTGAAAAACAATCAGCCGATCCGTTTTCATTAAAAATAAATCTATGATAAGCTTATTATTACTTTTGTTCTATAAAACTATAAGATTTTGATAAGATAAATATATATTTTGTTTTATGCAATATTATATTCTTTGTAAATTTTGTTTCAAAGTGTTAAATTTCAAAACGTTTATTTAATTGTGTTAAGTTATTTTATATAAATAAATGTAACGTTGCAAGTGACTAGATAAAATATTGAAATGGAAAGTTTCTGATTTAAGTATGCAATATAGAGAACATTCAATAAAAAAATATTTAAATCAGAGTTAAGGAGATGGTAAATATTGAAAATCGTTCTTTGAAATATCTTCCTTAATGCCGTGATTTAATACATAAGTATTGAAATGTATCAGTATTAAGTACATTAAAATTTATCATAAATTATTGAAATAAAATAAATAAATAAATATTCCATCTAACATAATTTTTAAATTTTACACTCGATTTTACATCATTGTAATTTATCAAAATTTCTAAACATATTTGGGCATAACTTTGTGGATTGGTTGAGAAAATATTTTTTAAAAGTATTTTGTACTTGTGTGTTAAATTTTAGATCAAACATAAAAGTATTTTTAACAAAAAAAAAAAAAAAAAAAAAAAAAAACCTCACCAACCAATGCACAAAGTAAAAACCTAATTTGTTTCGAATATATTGATACATTACAATACAATGAAATCAGGGTAAGGGGAGAATTTATTAAAAATATTAATCGCATAAAACACTCAAAATCTTTTGAAATTTTTTTATTTGATTTTTTTTAAACATATTTAAGTAGTTTCCCAGAAATTTTAATATGCTTAGTATTGATACATTTCAAAGCATATGTATGTAAACTTTAAGAACTCTATGACGCTAATTTCAAAGTACGATTTTCAATTTCGCCATCCCTTTAAAAGGGCTTTAAAAACTACTAAAGTACGGGGTTCTGACTCTGAAGAATAAAATAATAAGTTACCATAAATCGGGGAAAAAAGCAACAGTGACCCTTAGTCAGGTGAACAAAAGTGGACACGAGTATAGCAAAAGTACTTTGCCGCACTCGTGCCTACTTTGTTCACCTAATGAAGAGCCGTGGTATTATTTTCACCCGAAACAAATGTTGCGAGTTTTTTTTTTTTTTTTCTTTTTCAATTATCTTACAAATATTTTTATTATTAATAACGGTTCATTGAAGCGTTTATTACTGTAAAAATAAATAAATAATAAAATAATATAAAAAGGCAACAGATGTCACCACTATTATCCTTAGTCAGGCGAACAAAAGTGGACACGAGTGTAACAGAAGTGCTTTACTACACTCGTGCCTACTTTGTTCAACAAATGAAGAGCCATGTATCACCAGAAACAAATGTTGCCAGGTTTTTTTTATTCAATTATTGCGTTTCTTTACAAAGATTTTTATTCTTAATACCGGTTCTTTGGTGCATTTATTACTGTAATAAATATGCGCTTTAAAATTTATTTTTATTTATTTGTTTTTTAATTTAAATTTAAATTTATTTTTTTTTATTTTTTTACAGTTAAATTATATAAGTACGCATTTCTTTTCTTTCTTTTTCTTTTTTTTTTTCATATATTTGCTGTCATAAAAATTTAAATTAAACATGCATGCATGATCCTGGAAACCAATTGAAAACCATTTTTTTTTCCTTATTAATTTATTTAAATAACTAATTCATCTAAAGTTATGGATTACTTTTTTTAATCAGAAAACAAACTAACTGCCAAGTTTATTATTTAAAACGCAGATTACAATTTAAGATTCAAATTCACATTTAAAAAATTAAATAAGGCAGTTAGACATTTTTTGAACTGATAAGCACTGTTGCTAACCTTCAAAGATGTTAGACAGGAAGCATTTGGGGCCATCTGGTTATCATAATTGCTGACTAAGAAAAATTTTCCAATTCAAAACTAACACATTCGTACTGCACTGGTGGATATACGTTGGTTTGGTTTACTTTATAATGAATTTATTAAATAAAGACGTAAAATGTTTTTAGTTGCTCTGAAAGATTTCATCATAACTATAGGGAATTACTTATTTCAAATCTTACATAGCGAACATGAAACAGGATGTTAAAAAATCTGTTTTATACACAGATTTAATGAGAATGACTATTATTTTAATTATTTAGTAGTGGGTGTACATCAATGATCTATATTTCCTTCTAAAGAAACCTTAACTTTCCTTAATTATTATTATTATTTGTTGAGAACAAAAACAATTTCAAAAAATAAAAATACGGGATGAAGGTAAAGAATTTCGATTATTTACTTTTAGTTGAAAACCATTGTTAGAATTACAGAGACACTGGATAAACATTTTATAAAATTTATAGTCATATTCATTAAAAGTTTACTCAGTGTTACTCACTAAAAGTTTAGCAGTCAAAAGTGATCATTTAAATTACAAATATAAACAGAATATATAATTTTATGATGCAGTATAGTGATAATAATAATAATGATAATAATAATGCATTTTAAAGATTAACGTCTGTGATAAGTATATAATATTTGAGAGAAAATTATTCTAATCTAAAAAAAAAAAAAAATATTTTATCTTCTTGTCTTTATTTATTTAATTGAATTTATTTTTATTTTTATTTTTTTTTTATTTTGTCTTACATTTTTATGTGGAGAAAACTTTATTAGTTTGTGAGTGTTATCTGTGTTAATAATAATAATTTCGGAATTTAAAAGGTAATAATGCACTTGTTATTCATGAAATATGAATAAATTGATTCAGATTTAGGAGCATCTTCACGATTCTTGACTTTTTGAATCACACTGGTGGTCAGGAATGAAAGAGTTCCGCTTTTTTGCCACCACTAATTTCCATAATAAATTTCTGCTCTATAAAATCACAAAAATAATATAAGAAATATGATACAAATTTCTGTATTGAAACACTTTTGGCAGAAAAAGCAGAACTCTTTCATTGCTTGGGCGACGTTTCTTTGGGATATAATAGAAAGTCTAATACTTATTTTGATTATACTTTTTCCTATTTCTCTTTTAATTAATTTATGGAAATACTTCATTTTCTATTTATATTTCTAACATATGGGAATTTTTTAAATGCTGTTTACTATTTTACAAGTACATTTTTTTAAATACTTTATATACCTATATATAAGGATCTAGTCAAATATATACAGAAGGGATAATTTTTAAGATTTTTATTTATTTATTTATTTTCAAGCTATGCTCTCTGGATTAAAAAGAAAAAAAAATCTTGGCTGACTGCTATTAATATAAACATTTATTTATTTTATTTCACATCTAAATATTAATTCTCATTATGTGTATTTATGCAAATTTTCCTCTCATACTGCCATGTTAAAAAATGGGGAAAAAAATGGGATGAAAGCGGCATATTTTGAAGGATTGATCCTCAAATGTAATTAGCACCAATTTATGTCAAAGTCCAACTAAATATCTAGTTAAGTTAAATTGTATTCAATTGTTCATAGAATACAACGTTCAAAAAATTACTGATACACACAAAGATAGACAGATAATTTTTTAATGAAGTCAAATCGCGTTCAGAACATATCAAAACTTGTAAAACAACCGAAAAACGGGAGTCGAAAATTTTTACGTATCAAATACTTCCTTCTTATACATGCAGAACAAAGTAAAAATAAAAAGGTTTCAAATTTATAATTGTCCTAATAACTTTCCCACAGTTATATTATACAAATATAAAGTTGGATCCATAAACTTATTAGCGCTATTAAAATAATAATAATAACAAATAATAAGAATATAATTAGAAAATTAATGACTATCATAGCACATTTAAAACGGACCAACGAGATATTTGCTGTACTTTTCTAGAAATCCTAATATTTTAATAATAGTTTTGAAATCAAAGGCTTCTAAAAATGATTAAAAAAAAAAAAAAAAAAAAAAGACACAAAAAACCAAATTAAAAAAATGAATCACTTACTCTTACACTTTTTATGAGATCATTTAACCTTTTAGTATCTTGTACGCCGCAGACTTCGCACGAAATGGCGAAGCGAAATGAGAGGGAATTTTAAATCAACAGCAAGTGAATCGCAGCGCCCTCTGTGCATTCGAATTGCAAGTGACGGTTCGGTACTGGCCTTATAAATTGTGGCCGCAACATTTCAAACATAATGTTGGCCGTGTGCCGGTACCCTGCAAAAGGCCAGCTGTTATTATGCCGCTTCTGAGCCACCGGCCTTTTCACTGTAGGCTGTCTTCAATGCTGGCAGCCGTAAGCGGCCCACTGCTTCAGCTACATGTGGCAACCTGCAGCTGATGGCAAATGCAAGATGCCAGCGGTAGGCCAGAACGAGCCCATCAGTATAAGTTTTGCTGGGTATGCATAAAACAATTGTATTTGTCTAGCTTCTTTTTCGAACTAATACTTAACTGCATCTTGGGAGCACGTTATGAAAATAAAATTTCTCGATATACTTGTTTTCACTTATCCTGTATTGCAGTCTGTGATTCACCACAACAGTCTTTGGCATTTTGTTTATAAAAATAAGTAAACTGAATTTATAAAGCAAAATTAGGAATAGCAGTGAGGTCACTGGAATAATATGGTCACTTCAATTTTAAACCAATACTGTGATTATTGTTAAGTTAAATCTGGTGGGAGGGGGAGGCAGAATCTCTGAAATATTTGTGCTATATTTTCTCTTAAGTTTTAAAAACACTATTTGTTTCACTTTTCATTTTTATTTAAAATGTTAAAATTTCACAAACTATTTTTAATTATTTATTTGAGGTAATAGGACAAATGACAATAATATCACCGACCACATTCATATTTTTCTTAATAAATCAATTTATTAAGTTTAATTCTAATAAAATAAAAAAGGTTCATCAAAAAAAAAAAAAAAAAAAAAAAAAAGAGAGAGAGAGAGAGAGAGAGGGGGGGGGGGGGTAGCAATATTTATAATACATTTTATTATTTATAAATTCATATGATTTATATCGAAAAAAGTTCGTTTTTATTTAAAAATGCAAATGGAAAAAAAGAAGCAATCAAATAAATAAAATGTGAATATATTTTTTTTTTTCTGAAATAAGACAAATTAAACATTTTAAAAACCTTTATACAAATTATATTTACTTAATCTTACAGAAGAAAGTAGCATGAGGATCAGGCATATCAGATATCAATAAAATTATAAATGTAATAATAACAATATGGCAGTAACTTTTGTGAAAATAGCTATATTACTCTCCAATGTATCTGAAAACGTTTGCTCTTCATGCACAAGGCGTTAATTATTAGGGGGTCATAATCATCTTCTCCTGAACTCCCCCCTCCCTCCGTAAATAGTTTCAGCCTTTGCTTTTTTTCTATTTATCTTCATTTTTAGTCAGTTTTCGTCCATTTTCAATTACAACAGACTTACTTTAAGGCTATGATTTTGGTAAAAAAACTAATTAAAAAATAGAGGAAAGAATTTCTTGCTTAATAGAGAGCCAGTATTTAAAATTTCTGGAAAAACTGAGCTCCTACAGAAAATTTTCTACCTCACACTGTTGGCACCACTGGATCACAGCAATTCTTAAGAATCAACATAATTGAACGTGAAAAAGAATAACTGTAAAATTCTTCCACAAAAATGGATATTTAGCTGTACTGTTAAATTTTGATATCAATTAAATTCAAGATAGAGTACCTAATTACCATTTTTAGGGCCGAATTCTGGTCAAACGCTACAACTTTACGATAACCTGCTCACAAAGTGGGTGGGATCGCGAGAGAAAAGGGGAAAGCACTAATGTTAGTGATTCAAGCCAAACGGAGTTGATTTCCGCAACTGCTGACGTCAGGAAAGTAAGAAAGGGAAAATTCGAAGAAAATATTCGAATTTCATTCAGATATTGTTCGTTTTTAACCAATGAGAATCCGTATACAGTTTTAAAGGGACGATCATATGGATTGCTTTTATTTGTTTTTATCGTAACTAATTTTGGTTTCATTCATTAACGATGTGTACATCAGATAAGCATGAAAGCCTTAACTAATCCCCCCAAAAATTATAATAGGAAGAACAATTAAATAATAATAATAGCAATAGGTTTTATTATTTTCTTTATATAAAAAGGGGAAAAAATAGAAAAAAGAATAATCATTAAATAACCATCTGTGCGTCTGATTTCTATAAACTTTCATTTTGTTACTTTACGTAAAAAAAAAAAGGGGCGATATAAAAAAAGCATAATAAACATTAAATAACCATTTGTATGTACGATTTCTATAATTTTATGGCATAATATGATGATATGGTATATTTACAACACAAGTCAATACTATAAACTTATTATATTTTCAGATGAAATGCTGCTATTTTATTTTATTTTTGTAAATTAAAAATAGACCCCCCCCCCAATCTTTTCCAAATTACATAAATATCTAATGCTTAGTCTTTAATTAAAACAAAATTTGCAGATTCAGTTCAGAAATTTATTTTCAATAAAATAAAATCATATTCACCATATTTTAAAATGATTTATAATTTCCCAATTTGTGAGTATGTCCTTTTTTTTATGTTCTACGACCAAAAAAAAATAAAATAATAATAAATAAAATAAAATAAAAATAAATAAATAAAATAAAATAAACAAATTTGTAAGTAAAAAATAGTATTTATAAAATTTGTGTACTTTTCATTTTATTAATAATTATTTGTAGTGAAAGCATTAAGATTTAATATGTTCTTGTGTTGTTTATTTTTTTTTTAATTAAATGAATATTTTTTGCAGAGCATTAATCTGAAAAAAAAAAGAAAAAAGATTTTGAATATAAAATATTATCAAAACTGTATTGTAAAATGTTTTCAGTATTTATTATGTTTACAGTTTGCAAAGTAATTTTCAAGATAAGACAAACTTTATTAACATCAATTCATTATTTTAAAATTTCTGATTTATTTTATCATTACTCCAAAATTTTATGCGTAATTCATATTCTGATATTATTAATAAAAACCAATAAGAGAAAGATTTTTTAATTCCCTTTTTTATATATTATTTTTAACTGTTACCAAGACATAAGTTTAAAAAAAAAAAAAAATCGTTAGATTGGGATTTATTTTTAAAAGTATATTAATAATTTCATTATTTTATAAAGTTAATTACAGTTTTTCGAATGCAGGCATTTAAAGCATTTAAAAATATAAATATATAAATGCGAAAACATAAAAAAAAAAAAAAAAAAAAAAAGAAAGAAAGAAAGAAAGGAAAAGGAAAAGGAAAAGGAAAAAAAAAAAAAAAAGAAAGAAAGAAAGAAAGGAAAAGGAAAAAAAAAAAAAAGAAAGAAAGAAAGAAAATTTTTTTCCTTGCTACCTTAGAATAAAATAAAATAAAATAAGAAATAAAAATAAATAATAATTTAATTTAAATCAATTCTTAGTAGGTATAAAGTAAAATTGTTCACGCACAAAGAAGAAAATGAAAAAGACATAAAAAGTTTTATAACTAAGTTTCAAGAAAAATCAAAATAGATCTGATTAAATTTCTTTGCTTAACTTATGCTTGAAATATTCATCTATATGGAGATGATTATATAAATATTCAGTTAACTGTCGAGGGAACAAAACTAAATTAATACGAAATTAATTAATTAATAAAATAAATAAATAAATAAAAGATAATTTTAAATAATAGATGTAGATTTGAAGCAAACAGCTATTTCTTTAGTTAGTAATAAGAGTCATTACTGTGAAATACATGAATGTAATATTTTGAAATTTGTCTTATCATGAAAAATATGTTATGCAAACACTAGTAACAATAAAACATAAGATACAAAAAATACTGAAAATATTTCGCATACCTGTATTTTAACTACGTTTCATGAACTATCTTTTCATCTGAAAAAGGTTATTTCTCGCTTTACGTGTATCCTTTTTTTCTTTCTTTTTAAATCAGAAGAAATATATATTTTAATAATAGTATTAATTATCTTCAATCAATACTACTTATAGAAATCTCATAGAGTACATAATTTACCAAGCGCTTTGCACGTTTGTTTATAATGGCCGCCATTGCTCTTACAAGAGTGTTACAATAGCTTTCAACTGGCCGCAAAATGAGCCACGTGACAATCGCATTTGCGAGAGAAGAATGTCGTGATTGTTTGACCTGACTAGGAAAATTCGTTTTCGTCTGCGACTTTGCGGTAAAAACGCAGGTGCGAGCCGTAAGTGTTTGGCTGGAATCTGGGCCTTAACTCTGCACTAAACTATACCTGAAAATTGCCATCCAAAATAGGAGTTCATTATTCATATACTCATCCTTTCATAGTATAAATGAACAAAAGTCACTTTTTTGCTTTTATAAAATATAAATAAGATCTTCGCAAAAATAAAGTATAATAAAATAATTTATATATCATTTATTTTCTCATTTTGGAGATTCACATTTCTTTAGATTGATAATATATCTATAAAAAATGTATTTATTTTCTTTTTCATTATTCAAGACACAATTATAGAAAAAACCGAGATCAGCTGAATAACTTAAAATAAACACTATTCATGATAAAATTACCTTATAATCAACTTTTCATCTTTCATGATAACGTATTTAACAAAATGTGTAATAATATATCAAACTGTGTTTTTCACAGCTTCCGATATTTAATACTAAGTATCAAATATGTTATAATCCCAGGAAAATTAAAATATTATTTACTGATATTACTGTAACATATTAAGATAGAATTACGCAAGTTTTCAAAATGATTCATCAGTAGAATTTTATTTCTATTGAGTGTAAAATTTCTATTTTACAACTTACGGTTAGGAAATTGTAGTAATTTGCTACAGAATAATTTATAGATTAGTTTCAAATATTATGAAGTTTAAATCATTATTAAAAAGTACACTGAAATTATTAAAGCTAATCTTTCAAAATATATTCTTGAAATTTACAGTTTCAAGAAATAAGTAAAAACTTAAAAATAAAGAAACGCTTGAACATTAAACAAATAATAACATTTAACAACATAGGGAAAGAAATAGGAATTGATCAGAAAAGCAAAAGATAAGATAATGTTCAAAACACTCCACCCTCATCTTCGGAATAGGATCGGACATCGGGATCGGGGCCGAAGAGATATGCGCCAGATTTTTTGGCGAAATTCTGTATTAGCCACTCGCGTGACGAAATCGCTACACTTTGGAGTATTGCCGAGCAACGACGTTTTTTTCTACTCGTCACAGGATCTCCTCTAAATAACAACTCCATCCTAAAATTATCGGATAAAAGACATCCGAAAGACATTATTGATATCCTCTGCAGGATCTCCGGATGTAATTTTGCTGTATGGGATGGTTTTCTCCTTTTTCACCTGTATTAATGCGGAGATAATTTTTTTAACTATTCAATTGAGGAAATGAGTAAGAACATATTTCACATACGCATATTTTTTCTCCGGTACGAACGTGAAGATGATTTTTTAGATGACAATTAGGAAAATGTTTTAGAAAATTCTTCACACTCTATGGCTTTTCTTCTCTATGAATTCGAAGATGCCTCTTTAGATCACCTCTTCGAGAAAATTTTTTAGAACATTCTTCACAGGCATACGGTTTTTCTCCTGTATGAACAACAAGATGTTTTATCAGATAGCCCTTTCGAGAAAATCCTTTAGAACATTCTTCACAGACATACGGTTTTTCTCCGGTATGAATGAGAAGGTGAATTTTTAAATTGTCTTTGGTAGAAAAACCTTTAAAACATTCTTCACATGTATATGGTTTTTTTCGGGTATGAATACTAAGATGTCTCTTTAGTTCATTTATTTGAGAAAATTCTTTAGAACATTTTTCACAGACATATGGTTTTTCTCCTGTGTGAACGCGAAGGTGTTTCTTTAAACTGCTCCTTTCAGAAAATCTTTTAAAACATATTTCACAGACATGTGGTTTTTCTCCTGTATGAACGCGAAGATGTTGTGTTAAACTGCTCCTTTCAGAAAATCCTTTGTAACATTTTTCACAGACATATGGTTTTTCTCCTGTATGAACGCGAAGATGTGTCATTAAATGGCTCTTACTAGAAAATGCTTTAGAACATTCTTCACAGGCATACGGCTTTTCTCCTGTATGAACGCGAAGATGTCTTTTTAATTTATCCTTTGCAGAAAATTTTTTTGAACATTCTTGACACACATAAGGTTTTTCCTCTGAATGAATGCGCAGATGTCTCATGAGATGACCTTTAACAGAAAATCTTTTAAAGCATTCTTTACACACATATGGCTTTTCTTCCGCATTTATAGGTAGATGTATATTCATATTTTCAATGATTGAATTATTTATGAAACTTGTCACAAATAATTTGTGTTTCCTTCAAATGAATGAGTAGCTAAGTGTCCAGAATCCTCTCAAGATAAACTAATAACAAAAGTAAACTAACGGGTTATAGTATTTTAATTTTTTCCTTTTCTGCACAATAATCAATAACAATTTTAATAATCAGAAAAAAAAATTATTAACATTAACCTGTTAACCAATCTCTACTCTATACAAAGACGAGTTTGATGAAAGATGATAGTATTATGACACGACCTCCTTCTTTATATGTTTTGGGGTTTTGGCGTTTATGAGAATAATTTGTTCCACAGAGTTTTAAGATAGGAGAAGAAGGTAACGCTGAAATTTTCTGATGTTGTTTTATGTTTACAGATGGCGCCATCTTACAATACTTCCAGCTTCCGCAATGTTATTAATGGGGAAATGTCTCGTTTTAATTATTTAAAAAAAAAAAATATGAAGCTGAAAAAAGTTCGATTGAAAGCAAATTTGATTAAATAGAGTATTCTAAACAACATGTTTTTTTTTAAGAGCCATTTTATACTAATTTTACTTTGAAAGCGAGCTTTTAAAAGATGACGATCCTTATGAACCGAAGCTAGCTAAAACAGACAATTGGGAGGAAGGAGAATGGATGAAATTTTGCAAAGAAAGAAAAAAATAAACTTACGTTAGGTGCAGGAAACACGAACTCGGACATTATTTCTCTCCTAGGGCTTTTTTTTTTTCTTATCACTATCATAGCCTGTTTTACAACTAGGAACGAAGCATTTATTTGAAACATCTGAATTATGCAATTTTAAGAACTTACAAAAAAATTAAATTGCTTAAAATAAAAAATTTTAAATGTACTCCAGCAAAATTCTATTGAAAACAACACTATATCCACGCCGAGTTAGGGAGTAATGACAAGTGGCGCCCTCAATATTTACCAAAAATTTACATCACAGTTCCGTAGCTTTCTCCCATTGGACCTTCAACTCCTATTAATATTACTCCGTGATTTGTACTTTAAAAACGTCCAATTATGAAATAAATATTCATAATGGAGTTTTCCCAGTTTCGACTGTATCATGTGATAGAGGAAAACGAATAATCGAATTCTGAGAATCAAAGGGGTACATACAAACGGAACGCTTGCAAATGAACCGTTTGCAACTTCGATGACGTAAATTTTGCAAGTGGTTTGCAAATAGTCATACATTTGGAACGCTTGCAGGCGGTGACGTCAACTTGCAAGAATTATCGATTGCGATAAATGATAAACCACTAAGAAACAAGAATACACGAATCGAACAATATTCGACAGAAAATTCGAAAAATTCAGTGGGTTTTTGTTTTTTTGTGACTTTTGAGGATCGCTATAATTTTTTAGACATTACGATTTTATATATCAGTGTATAACTTATAACCATTTTATACCCACACAGCACATACGTTCAAATTTTGTTCATTTCTCGTCTCGTACGTCCAAAACACGTCCCTCCAGAGAACTGACATCCCATTTTTGTCACATGCTCACATAAATTCAACCATCATGTTGAAAGTATGTGTCGTGAGTAACCAAATTTGGACATACATTATTAGAAAAATATCTTGGAAGTAATGTGTTCCACAATTGAGCGAATTCATCCCAATGTAGTGTCCTTTTACATTGAATTCAACAAGCATGCAGCGTACTTTTTACTAAAACGGAACGAGCAACTGGGCATGCGCATTCAACCAACCATTCCACTTTTCCTCTCGTCTGTGGCTTCGCTTTCGCCCGCCGCCATGTTATCATTTTGATTATGTGAAAATGCGAAAGAAGAAATAATTGCGTTGTATAATTAATGTTATGATTGTAGATTTCGACGAAATCGTCACATATGCTGTATTGTCCACCGTCGCCAAGCTTGTGACAACGATTTTACATACTTGTTCTATACAGAATGCGATCTGAAAATAATTATCATGTAAGTATCTAAAATCGGAGTGGCTATTTTCACGCCCGTTAAGAGATTATGTAGCTGTAACCGTGATGTAATTTGTATGTTGCAACCCTATATTATCGCCAAATATTCTAGCCAAATAATTTGCCAAAATAAAACCGCCAATATTTGTTCTTTTCCTGAGCTGTTGCTGTGTGGAGTGGATTGCCGTTGTTTTTGAAGAAATTTACTTGTGAATTTTTATTAAAGCATAAACAACAACTGTAATTTATAAAGCTATTTACAATTATAACTAGGAGAATCAAGATTTGGTATACTCTTTTTCACTTAATTTTTGCATTTTTTAATTATTTGTTCAATAATTTAATAAAACGAGAACAAAGAATGTTGTTCTTTTGCAATTAATTTTTAATGAATGGTTTTCTGTTTATGTTTAAAAATGTTGAAAGCTTTTTAATATGTTTCTTTATTTTATATAAGCGTTAATTTTAAAACTCAAACTAATTATTTTTCCCAGTTTTGGTTTCCGGTTTAAGATTTACTTTGTCAGATAACCAGCATGATTCAGTGTTTATTATTATATATGCAAAAAGACAAAATATTTTTCAATATCGTTTTCAGGGAATAAATTTATATATTTTTATTTTGAAAACTCCTAATTGGAATCTGCTTTTGCATTTTATATACATGATAATTTTGAAAATCATAGTAATTTCAAAACAAAATGAGTTATTTTAACTTTTTTTTTTCTGTTTTTAGTTTTGATATTACTGCTTTTATTTAATTTCTTGTTCTCCAACATTTCAAGAACACGAAAATGGCTATGTCGCGATTCTTTGGTGGTAGCCCAGACAGCACAGAGAACTTGCATTAAGCTATCATCAACATTGACAACTCAAGTCAAGAAACTTGCATCGAGCTTGACATCTCAAGCCTGTAAGTTTAATGCAAGTCAAGATCAAGAATCCTAGTTTACACTTGTCCCACTTGCTTTAGACTTGATAGTTCAAACATGAATCAAGTAATATGTATCAAGCATGCACTAAGTTTTCCACAGCTCATACGAATCAAGTAATACACATCAAGTATGAATTATACTTGATGCACCAAGTATGAATTATACTTGATGCATCAATTATGAATTATACTTGGTGCATCAATTATGAATTATACTTGATGCAGCAAACGTGCATCAAATTTTACTCGCCAAGCATGTTTTTAACATGATACAGTCAGCAGCAAAAGTACCCTAGTACGAGCAAAAACTCCTATGTAAAAAAAGTATACTTAATACTGTTTTGTTAAATAAGTTCTTGTCGAATCATGTTCATAGACTGACTAAGAACAGAACTCAACAAGGATTTATTTAACAAAACTGTGTTAAGTGTAATTTTTTTACATAGGAATTTTTGCTAGTACTAGGGTACTTTTTCTGCCGACTCTACATCAAACGCAAAGGAACTTTCTACTTATCGTCGCCGGAAGCCAGCTGTGAAGAAATAATCCTCTTCTCTACTCTACAGCATACATGAAGCAAATATTGCTTATCAAGCATGCTTTTAATGGCATTGCATTCTTCGCCGATAGCTAAAGCTCATGTTATTCTATGCAGACATTTATTTACAGAATGACTCATAACCTAATGTATTTATTTAAATTCCTTTTTCACTTTTGGAAAAACCACAACCGTTAAATACATTCTCGTTTTCCAAAAATTTATCTTTTAAATTTCAATAACTCCTCGTACAGATAAAAAAAGCGAAAAATGCAATTGTTTCATTTTTCGTATTTTTAAAGTAAAAAATAAAAACTTTATGAAATTACTTTTATAAAACATATACAAATTTAAATATTGTGAATTTTCCCAGTATGAAAATGGATTTAAAAAAATACATAAGGTAATGATTAATTCTTTTAATAAATTTCCCCATGGAATAATATGGGTTTTGGCTGTCGTAGAAGATAGTTATTCTACGCTCTTAACCTGACGTAGATAACTTAATACATTCTTATTTCTGGGACGATCAATCACATTTTATGTAGATTTTTGGTGAGTTATCCAAATTAATTTTTACAAGAACAGAAAATGATTTTGTCCAGAATTTGAACTTGGGCACTTGTGTTAACTCCCAACCCTCTTTCAACTGAGTTCTATTATGATAACTCACATGACTCGTTCATGTGAAAGTTAAAATTTTTCAATTTGTCTGTTCTGGGAATATGAACTCAGTCTTAGAAGAAAATTATTTATTTTAACTCCATAGCTGTTTGATGGCAATTAGATATTTAGGATAATAATTTCCACCATTTATACAGTAATTTGTATTGAATAAATAAATTTTACAGGGAGCGAAAAGTGAGACAGCGTTATGACGTTAACTCGGTGATGGTGATGATGGTGATTGGGTTTTACGTCGCACTAATGCTGCGCAGATGGGCAATTGGCGACGGTCTGGGACACACCCCTAGAGGTGGTCCGGAGACATGCCATCACTATTTTGATCCTCCACGGAAGGGATGGCTCTCCCGCATCGGTAACCCCCAGAGGTATAATTTTTTATGGGAACATGGAGGACATTGTGGCCACGACAGATTTTACGTGCACCAGCCACCATTAGTGTACACGACGGTCTTTGGCCGGCTCGAGTACCGAACCCGCAATCTTCCAATTACGAGGCCGGCGCTCTACCGACTGGTCTACCGCGGCCCGACGTTAACTCCGAGTATCTAGGTCAGAACTTGGCCTGATACCTATTCGTTGTTGTAAAACATCGACCAATATATTAAAAATTTATTGAATAAATGATCAAAATTATTTTTCTAATAACACTGCTCGGCAGGAAAATTGCCTCTGACACCATTTCAGCATATTCTTATGTAAAATGACCTCCTGAATCCGAATAGGACGCCTATTTTGCCCTATCACCCACAATTTTTTAGAAATGGACCCCTATTTTTATCATTTTTGGTGATTTTGTGGCTATAAATTTGATTTTTAGGGGGTGGGAGGATTATTGTAATCGATAAATATCTTCTGAGGGGCTACAGAGTTGGAAAATTCTAAAACATGGACATTTACAAAAAGGGATTTTTTTTTTTTTTTTTTTTTTTTTTTTTTTTGAGGGGGGGGGGGATTTACCACTGAAATTAAGCATTATGTATCTTACATTGAGGGGGGAGTGATGTATTTAGAAAACTGGGGGTGACTAAGCAAAATGGGAGTCATATTCGGATTCAGGAGGTCATTTTCATAAGAATCAGCAAGAATGGCATCAGATCTCGATTTTTTTTTTTTTTTTTTTTTTTTCCAGAGCAATGTTATTCATTACTACCTAGTAATTATGGAATTAAAATCAAATGAATTTCTGTCATGGTACTGTGTTTGTATTGGCTGAACAAATGCAGAAAAATAAATAAGTAAATAAAATCAACTGTCTTATCAGCAAATCATGCAGGTAAGTTCTCATTCCCGATTCCTCAGTTGGTGCAACGTTTGAATCGTTAACGCAAAAGTCTTAAATTCAAATCCTGACCTAGACGCTATTCATTCTCGTAAATTTTAATTAGATAAATCCATTAAAAATTTATTGCATAAATTGTCGAAGTTATCATGGTGGTTGGACTGGCAACATACATTTAAGTTGAACTTCTAGATTCCCCCCCCCCGCCCTTTCTCTTTTTTTCTAAGTGTGTGTGCATGTAGTCAAACTACTTTTAGCATAGCTACCAACATTTTAATTTATTCCGGACTATTATCAGCCCCGGCTTTATTTCGCACTACTTTATAGAATTTTTTTCTCCGGTGTGTTACTACAATAAGATAGGAAAAAATTACTCTTAGAAAATAGGTGATATGAAATAAAGGCGGGGCTAAAAATACTTTGAATAAATTTAAATTCTAGCAGCATTTCTTCCATAAAGAAACTTGCCTGAGAATGTTACTTAGTAATGCAAAGCAATATTATTCTCTTATATCTTTTGGAAGGTGATAAAATATTGAGTTAAATGTTTGAAAGGAGGGGGGAGAATTGCTATACAGATTTTTTTTTTTTTTTTTTTTTTTTTTGGCGGCGGGGGGGGGGGGGCATTATTACACTAGAACCTACAGTTTAAAGTAGATTTCAAGCAAATGCGAATGGCCATGTGTGTACTGGAATTTGAAAGTGTTATGTCGAATTCTGCTTCAGGCATAAATATTAGTGGTGGTTAGGATTTTCTTTAAAAACCACAGATTTCGGAAATTAAAATATCTACCTATTTTTCTAACAAAAATACAGAGAATCCACTTATTAGTTCCCCATCATACTATAGGTATGGGGAACTTAGGTAATCGTGAAAATTTTCGACCTCGGTTTTTTGACTTTTCTACACGTTTTCAGGTGTGAGGAATCCGAAAATGACAAAATTTCTATGGTGTCTGTCTGTAGGGTGTCTGTTAGTGTGTCAGTGTGTCAGTCCGTTAGTGTGTTAGTCCGTTAGTTTGTTAGTCTGTTAACACGATATCTCACGAACAAATGATCGCAGAGAGGTCAGATCAGTTTTAAAATATTACTTTCGACACTGGCAAGAACCTTATTCATTTGCAACATTCAAATTTAAAAACTTCGTAAGTTATTAGAAATTTACGATTTTCTTAACATGGGAGAATGGGACAAAAATTCACTTAAACGTGCATTTAATGGAAACTTTTTACTGTAAAAATGTCAGACTAGTTTTAAAATATCAGTTTTTTGCCGGAATGAACATCAGTAACTATAAATATGCTACTTTGGAAATTTCGCAAGTTATTGGAAATTTACGAATTTTTTAACATGGCAGTATAGAGCAAAATTTCACATAAACGTCAATTTTGAGAGATATTTTCATCGTAAAGATGTCTGACTACTTTTGAAATATTATTTAGGACACTGGCATGATTATTAATGACTATGAATTTTCCAATATAATGATTTCGTAAGTTATTGGAAATTTACGAATTTCTTAACATGGCTGAATAGAGCAAAATTTCACATAAACGTCAATCTTGAGGGATATTTTCATTGTAAAGATGTCAAACCACTTTCGAAATATTATTTAGGATACTGGCATGAACATCATAGACTACGATTTTTCCAATTTAAAAAATTCGTAAGTTATTTGGAATTTACGATTTACTTAACATGTCAGAATAAGGCAAAATTGAGCATAAATTTCCATTTTGAGGATCGTAAATACATTAGACAACTTCAAAATTACATTTATGATATTTGTTTGAACATGATTGAATACAAATATTCTAATAGGAAAATTTCGTAAATCATTCGTAATTTACGATTTTATCAACATAGCGAAATTGTAAATTTTTCATATAAATAGGAATTTTGAGGATTATTGCATTGGAAATAGTAGGATGAAAACTAAACAACGGAATTGACCCTGATAAAATAAATTAATAGATTAGAATAAGATATATATATCAAAGTTAACGGTGGATAGCCTATTAGGCGGGGATTTCATTCTGTCATAATATCAAGCTTTGGTCAAATTCATTTCGTTTAACATGATTATGATATGTCTCGCACTAGAAATTTATGAGAACATAAATATGATGGGGAACTGAGCAGAGTCCACCTATGCCAACTAGTTTTTCTAAATTTACCATTTATTTTAATTTGGAAAATAAATAAAATATATTGTATCTCCCTTAAAAATAAATAAATAAATAAAAATAAACATATATACTATCAAATAAAATTTAATATTTCTCGCAAAAGATGTAAAACTTGCAATTTTTACTTGTAATTTTTTGACTAGCCACTGAAAACCTTATTAATGTTCAGGGGCCTGTATATTATGTACTTATTTTAACTTTATAAAACTTCCCCCCCCCCTCCCTCCCTCCCTCAAATAAGGGAGGGATGGGACAGTTTTATGACTATGTTAATTGCTTATGAAATTAATATTTTAATAATTACCATCAAATTTATATTATTAAAAGATGTTAAAGTGTTTCAGTTTGTTTCACTGAAACTTACAGTGTTGTACCAGTAAAAGTAAATTTGTAAAAAATATTTTTGTCAAAAGTGTTCCATCTGGCCCTACTCTCCCCTATATATATTAATAGTAAAAGCCGAGAAATATCTATATAATATAAAAATAATATTTTAAAACATATTTAAACTATAAAACTTCTGCACACATTATAAATTTTAAGCCAGAATAACCGTTGCTTTTGCCTCCAAGGCAGTAGCCCGTGTTTTTTTGCAGATGATGAAGAAAGGCTTCGTCCTTTCGAAACTGGTTGTGCTAGCTTAAAATTTATGGTGTGTGAAGAAGTTTTAAAATTTAAATATTCATTGTACACCAGTTTTGAATTTAGTTTTGTGATTTTAAAACATAGTGAAAGCTGACGCCGAGAAACAGACACAAAATCACTGACTATATCCTTTTATTATCAAAAGGATTATATGGATATATTATATTTTTTTCAGGAGTTATAAGACAAATTAGCTAGTATTTATAATAACTTTTACTGAATTCATATCTTTACTAGTTTGTTAATTACTATCCTCTTTTTTTTTTATTCATGTTTTTACTTTTTTAGTTGATATTCTAACAGTTATTTAAATATTCCAATCGTAGTTTCTATAAATGAAGCATTCAGCAGGGTTCTCAGCAATCACTATTTTGAATACCTTTTTTATATAAGGCAATCTTTGTATTATTCTTTCGAAGATATATATACTTCAAATGATTAATAATAATTACTTAAAACTTAATAATTACTAAAAAAAAAAAGTTGTTATCAAAAGAGTGACTTCTGAGAGCCCTGCATTGAGGTAATGTCTGTCAGATTATTTGTACTTGCTCAGGATTACATTATATCGCACATCGGAAAAGTTGCATTGAAAAATCAGCCTAAGGATAAGAGTAAAGCATTGATTAGCCTACAATAAAACTAACATAAATGTATCTCATGTGGGTAAATTGCGAGATAGAGATAAGATGCTTTTCGTGCCCATTGGAGTACCTCATACACATTTTTCAGTTAAATGAACTCAATTTTGCTATTTTTGTCTTATGTCCCTTTTCTTGCCGATATCTCAATCCAAGGTAATTATTGCACTTGAATAGGTTTTAACGTCAACTTAACAAAGAAAAAAAATGTCCTTTTGTTTGAAGTAAAAACTGCATCAAGGTCATCTTTTCTTCCTTAAAAAATTAACACGCACGCTTGTACTTGTATCCTTAATATAAAATTAGTAATTTTAAATGAGAATTTAAAAGATGATTCAATATTACCTAAAGATTACATTGCTCGGCATGAAAATTGCCTCCAACACCATTTCAACATATTCTTATGTAAAATGACCTCCTGAATTCGATCAGGACGCCCATTTTACCCTATCACCCACCAATTTTTAGGAATGACCCCCTATTTTTATAATTTGTCGGTGATTTTATGGCTATAAATTTGATTTTTAGGAGGGGAGGAGGATTATTTTAACCATTAAATATCTTCTGAGGGGCTACAGAGTTGGAAATTTGTAAAACATGGACATTTACGACAAGGTTTTTTTTTTTTTGGGGGGGGGGGGATTTACCACTGAAATTAAGCATTATCTATCTTACATTTTTTAATCTGTTGTTAATGTTGTTTTTTAAACTTTAGATAGATAGATAGATATTTTTTTAGGTGTTAAATTAATTATTTTTCATTCTTCAAATCAAATTCATGCTGGTCATAAAATTATCGAAGAAGAAAAAAATTGAGGGAGGGGGTGATTTTCTAAAAAACGGTGGGTGACTGGACAAAATGGGATCCATATTTGGATTCAGGAGGTCATTTTACATAAGAATCAGAAAAAATGGTATCAGAACTCGATATTTATTTATTTATTTTTATTTATTTATTTATTTATTTTTTTTTTCAGAGCAGTGTTATTAATAGTTTTACACAACAACTTTACTGTTTCAATATTTCTGGGTTTTAAGGAATTAACAATTAATTAGTTCAAGCTACTTAAGCTTGGGTAAAATTATATTTCCATAATATGGATATATAATTTTATGGAAATATAATAAAAAAATATATACAGATTCTCATTAGAACTATTTTCTTTCTCTGCATCAAGTCCGCTACATGAGATTAAAATTCAAAAAATTTTGAGGAATTTCAATTGTATACATTTTATTGTGCTATTAAGATGTATTTTTAATTATAAAGTCTATGCAATGTCATTAATTGTATTTCAAAGCATTGTGTTCTATGGGAGGTATTTCTATAAACCATATTTTCATACCTTTACTGTACACATATCTTAATGCAATAGAAATACATTATTCAAGTTCATTACTGGATATTTCCTATAGAAAATAGATTAAATTATATCACCACTGGTTTATGTACAGGGACACTCGTCAAAGGTATTCCAAAGCATTGCGTTCTATGAGAGAGATTTCTGTAAATCAAATTTTAATAACTTTACTTTCTACGAAGTTTTATGAAAGTGAAATATATTATTCGTGTGCACAGAAGAACGCTTTGCATAGAATATAGCATGATTAGCATTAGATTTACAGGGTGACACAAAAATATTCATTTATATTAAAAGCTATTAATAAAAATTTGCTAGACTTGTACTTTCATTTACATTAAGCGTTTTAAACACTTTTTAACATTTTTCAAGTGAGAATATGATTTCAATTTGTGTATATGTCCGTCTGTCTGTCTGCCCGTGCTTTAACTCCCGTAAATATTTATGGAATTTTTTGAAACTGATATATGTTATCCAAGTTCACTATCGGGTGTTCCCTATTGAAAATGAAGTTTATACCTCTACTAGTTTGTGTACAGTGGCACCCAAAAATATTCGAAAGCTTTGTGTTCTATGAGAGGAGTTTCTATAAACCATATTTTAATAACTTTACTGTATGGAAACGTTAATGAAATTTTAATATGTTATTCAAGTTCCCTTTCGGATGTTTCCTATGTAAAATCGAGTACATTTCTAACTTTTTTGTGTACAGGGGCACTTAAAAGTATTCCAAAGCATTGCGTTCTGTGAGAGTTATTTTTATAAACCAAATTTAAATAATTTTACTTTGCACAAAGCTTAATGCAACTGAAATAAATAATTCGTATGCACAAAACAGTGCCTTCTATATAGTATAGTATGATTAGCATTAGATTTACAGGGCCACACAAAAATATTCAGTTACATTAAGAGCTATTAATAAAAAATTTCTAGAATTGAACTTTCGTTTACATTAAGCGTTTTAACACTTTCTTCTATTTTTAGTGGGAATGTGATTTCAATTTGTGTATCTGTCTGTCTAATTGTCTACCTTTCTATCTGTTTGTTTCCGGCTCCAAGCAGCGGTAAATATTTTTAGAATTTTTTAAATATGAAACAATCAAGTTCACAATGGAATGTTCCCTATTTAAAATGACAGTAATAGATCCTGTGCAACTAGTTTGTTTACAGAGACAACAACAACAACAAAAAAAAAAAAAAAAATCAATGGATTAAGTTTTAGGACAGAATTTTTTAAAAGATATATATAAAATCTTTCGATTGTAAAAATCATAAAAACATTCACACGTATTTTTAATATTCTAAAATAATGTTTTGTATAGAATACGATATGATTAACTTTTTCAGATTAAAAGTTATTCGATACAACAATTACGTACAGTTGGAAAGTATTACTTATCAATGCGGGATGCATGATTTTTCTTTCTTGTTTTATCTTATGAATAATTAAGTTGAGTTAAAATTATTTTCAAACTATTAAAAAACACCCTAAAAGGAATACATTTAATAAAATGGCATCTGTTAACGTAAAAGTAAAGTAAAACTTTAATATTTGATTCCTCGAAATACATTGTGTCCCAAAAGTTTAGACAATCAATAAAATCTGCATTCACATTAAAAGTAATAAGGTACAATTAAAATTCGTGCGATAGGTAATAAAGAAAAACAGTTTTGCTGATATACACATATAAATTATGATCAAAGGTTTGAAATTATAAAATGTACATTAAATTATATAAAAACGTGCTGTCCCAAAAGTATAGACACCTGTAAGTGTTTTTGGCTTTACATTTATAAAAGTATCTAAAAACTTACTTTTAATATTGAATTATATTGCCACGACACTTTATAACATGAAATACACGTTGTTCCATAGAATTAATTAAGCATTGAGTTACAGAAGGAGATATTTTATACCAAGCTTTGTCAATTGCAGTTTTTAAGTCATTTTACGCATGTATATTGCTTTCCATTTTTATATAGTATTTTACAAGATAAGATCTCCCAGTACTTTTTGAAATTCTGGAAGTTGATGCTATTGCACGCACAGATAAATTATCAACTGAAGCCTTATTTAATAACATTCTATCATCACGTAGCGTTGTTTTCTTTGGTTTCCGACTCGCTTTCGAGTATTCCATGTTCCATCTGATCTCCTGACTCTATAAATACTGCTTAAGGATCTCTCTATTCTTCTCAATATTTGTACAGGATTTTGTCCTTGCGTTTTTAATTGTAAAATCTTAATAATTTCATCTTTAGAAATTTCTTTAGAACGTGGAATTTTTTAACAGAATACGCTGGAAACATCTTTTCCGAATCACAAACAAAACAATACATTGAACTCATTAAATTATTATGCTAAATATATAACAGACGATATTTCATTTAAAGGAAAAAATTATTCTGCATTTAAAGAAGCAGACGACAATAAAAATATTTTATTTTGTGAACAAAAATGTAAAAGAAAACATGCAATGCTGTATTGTGTCTATACTTTTGGGACAACACATTTTTATATCATTTAATGTACATTTTATAATTTCAAACCTTTGATCATAATTCATATGTGTGTATCAGCAAAACTGTTTTTATTTATTGCCTATCTTACGAACTTTAATTGTACCATATTAATTTTTATGTTAATGCAAATTTTATTGATTGTCTAAACTTTTGGGACACGGTGTACACTTTAAAACATTACCGCTTGCTTTATTTTGTTTTATTTAAACAAATTATTATAAAAATAAATCAATAATCATTTACCTTCACTTTAATGTCACCCACACTCGCTTCGTATTTCGCGAAATGACAGCGAACAACATGATAAAACCGATTTAGCAAGGCTAGGCTACTATATGCAAATAAGAAGAGCATGCGCGGACAGTTACTTGACGTCAAGGAAATTTTAAGCCAGTAATATGCTTGATTTGGCATGCGTAATTTTCCAAACTTGAAATTGGTCTGAGATATCCTTGAATTAGCAACTTTGCTCTGTCATGGTAAATTCACTTGAAAGCCAACCTTGTTTCAAGGAAGTGTGCTGTGTGGGAGTAATGATGTTGAGGCTAAAATTCTTGAAGTTGGTAATTGCTATAAAACATTTGGAGAGGCTTATTTATCAATAACGCGTTACTGTATACAACATTTTCACCCAATTAAAGTGCATCGATCATTGATTAACAATCCAAATGACCCTGATTATTATTACTATTATGTGACATATATTTGTGTACATGGTGGGAAATATGAGACAAAAAGTAAAGGAGTACGTCCAAATCAAAAAACATTTGCAGTAGATTGTTCTTTTAAAATTTGTGTCAGGTTGAATAATGCACCCAATCCCCATTATAAAATAACTCAAATTCACCAAATACATAATCATGAAATTGGACCTTTGTTTTATGATCTGTATCCAAAACAACGTCGACTTGATAGTAAAGAAAGAACAGACATTCAAGATCTACTTTCCTGCAATGTAAGTAACAAAGATTTAAGATTATTTATACAGAATAAAACTGGTAAAAATTTGACATCTTATGACATAAAAAATCTAAAATATCAAAATGAGACACAGGATAGAAAATTAAATGTTAGTAATCTATTAATTAATGAGCTTGAAAAACTAGCAGAAAATGATGACTGTAATATTCATTTGGAAACTGATGAAAATAATGTATTTCAGAGGATAGTCATGGAGTAGGTAGGCCGCTGTGTTATATTTTTGTTCTAAATGAAAGAGTAAACACTGTAAAACCTGCACTTAAAAAAATTGTTGACTTGAATCCTACTGTGACAGATTTGTGCAAAATTATTGTTACTGATAAAGATTTGAATAAAATGAATATATTTAAAGAACTTTTCCCATCTGCAATAAACATATTATGTATTTTTCATATTTTAAAATATTGGAGGCAAAACGTTTTGAATTTGGACATAAATAATGAAGGAAAGAACCAAATTAGATCAATTTTACAGGGACTAATTTATTCAAATTCTGAAGAAGAATATTTTCAATATGTAGAAAAATTGAAAATATCTTGTCCTTCAGATTTTTTTTCATATTTTTTAACTAACTGGCACAGTTGCAGAGAAAAGTATGTACGGGCATATACAAAAACACTGCAACATTTAGGAAATACAAACAATAATCAAATAGAGAGTCATAATCAAAAAATAAAAGCTTTTTTGAAACCAGAAATGCATATTCATGTTGCTTTAAGAGAACTTTTTAACTATATAAAAGATGTTACCAATTCATTAATCCATACATCCTTTAAGGAACTTAAATGTACTTTAGTTAAGGACAGTATTACACATCTTCACACAGCTTTTGCAGCTTTATGTACCCACAAAGCATGTATTTTAATATTTCAGGAAATCAGTAAGTTTCAGGATGGGACATTCTTAATTGAGAAAATAGATGATAATTTGTCTTGCTTTCATTTTAAAGATAAAAATTATTCAATCCAAAATTTAACTTCATGTACCTGTTCATTTAATTGTCAGTATGGTCTTCCTTGCCAACATATATTTGCTACACGCTTTGGCCTAGGGGAGGATTTATTTAATGAGAACTTAATTAACAGTAGATGGTTGAAGTCTACTTTGGAGATGCCTAGTGCTCCCTTTGAAAAAAATATCAGTAAACAAGCAGTTGTTTCCCCAGGAACACCACAAACAGGAGTACAAAAATTTGTATACGCTCGAGTTCTTACGGATAAGCTAGCAACATTATTATCACAATGTGGGGCCGAAGAATTTAAAGAAAAAATTAATTTTTTGTCAGAATTGAGCAGGGCATGGGAAAACAATGAAGAAGTATGTTTGTTCAAAAAGGGAAAAATTGATTTTGAACCTTATATAAGCAATTCAACTTTTGAATCTAATGAGAACAATACAACTAAGGATATGTCGTCTAAAAAATTACATAAAGTAGAACAAAACAATACAGAAATTAAAGAATTTTCCAAAGAGAAATTGGTAATTCCTACTGTTAAACATAGACGAGGAAGGGCGAAAGGTGCTTTTCCACCATATAATATCCAACCTAAACGTACACAACATAATAAAATAACAGCTAGAGAAATTAAAGCAAAACAAAATTCAGACATAATTCAAAATAACGAAAAACTGATAGAGCAAAATTCGGGCCTCTCTTTTACTGATTTTAAATGTTTAACTTGCAATGATATGTTAAATAATAATGTTATTAATGCTGGCCAGGAATTAATAAAACTTAAATTTCCACATATAAATGGTTTGCAAGATGTAATTTTAGGTATTGCATTAAAATTTAAAGTTATAGAAACACAATTTGTGTAAGTTTTGCATTATAAAAGTTTTCTCCATTGGATAGCTGCAAGTACTATAGGAGCTCCTAAAGGGACAGTATATATTTATGATTCATTGAATGAGCCTGTTCCACGAGATGCAATTCCTCAATTATGTAATATAATGAAACCTCAGACACCTAATTTATTAATAAAAACTAAACGTATGCAAATACAACCAAATGGAGTTGATTGTGGTTTGTTTGCACTTGCTGCAATTGTAACTATTTTGAATGGAGGGGATCCAAGTAATAAAACATATGATAACCGGCTAATGCGTAGACATTTAGCATCTTGTTTAACTGAGAGAGAAATCGAAGAATTCCCATGTACAAATAGTGATAGAACTTCTAGAAGTATTGAAAGATCAGATACTCTTAATTTAAATTGTATTTGTAGGCAGCCGGTATTGTCAGATATATCATACAATGCATTAAAAAAATGGTCTCGGTGTAATATATGCAATAATTTGTATCATCAGACATGTAAGGTCAGATGCTGTTTAGATAAATAATATCTATACATATCACACCTATAAGTATAAACCTAATCACTTAAAGTATCATTCAGAATCGCACAAAAATACATATTTAGTTTACTGGAAGGTACGATACATCTCAGTGGTGTACGTATATATACATGCTAGTAGTGCATTTGCCTGTTGCATGTCTATATCTACATATTTCACAGAAATTATGTACATATTTCTATAGTATAATTATATGTATATATTTTTATGGCATAATTATATGTATATATTTCTATGGTATAATTATACGTGTATATTTCTAAAATATAATTATATGTATAAATTTTTAAAATATAATTATATGTATATATTTATAAAGTATAATTATGTATATAAATTTAATGTGTAAATTATTTTTTCTATTATAGTGTTTATTCTCTCATAATTTTAACTATAGTATTATTGGTAATATATTTGATGCTTGCTGTTTGTTTTATATTGAATGAATGAGAGTGATTCTGCGTGTGAATCTGTGAGTGTAACTCCGCCAACGCCGGTCCCAAGCCCGGGTGTAAAAGGAGGAGGGGTTTTGATACATCACTACTGTTAATGTTATATTTAATTTTCAGCTGCCTATGTTCAATCTGTTTTCTATGTTTTACTGTAATCCAGGGCTGCAAAAAACCCAGTCTTTATTTCCCTTTTTTTTTTTAACTTAAGTAGGTATCTTACTATGCATTTAGTACATGCTAGCAAAGCCCCAGTTCGGGAACGAACCAAATTCCGAATGTGGGAAAAATTTCAAAATCAAATTCGAAATGTACAAAACTCGGCCTGTTGCTGCCTGCGTGCCAATAGATCAAAGTTTGTTAACAAAACCATTTTTTAATTCATGAAATCAATGAAGGTAGTGAATCAACGAAGGCTTTTCTTCCTTCGCTGGTCACTATATTTAAAGGAAACTCTTTTCTATATCGCTTTAGGGGCATCCATTAACAGGGGTCTGTCCAGAGGCAAATCTGGGTCCTTTAAAGGTCCCTTCACAAAATTATTTATCCTAAAACAGGACCCTTCACAAAATTATTCATCCTAAAACAGGACCCTTCACAAAATTATTCATAATAAAACAGGACCCTTAAATAAAATTTTTATCCTAAAAAATAGACCTTTGATAAATCTATTTCATTTTTAAAACTAATCTTCCATGGAACGAACAGGCTGCCTATGAAAAATTAGATGTTTTGCTATATTTCCCCGAAAAACTGATATTCAATTTCTAATTTATTAAGGTCTTCTATGCATATATTTAAGTTTAGTTTTATAAAAAATGAACTGTCATTGTCTAAAAGGAAACTTTAATTATAATTTTATTTTGAAAAATTACATTTTTTACAATTTCACAATTTTTACCCTAGCCGAAAAGTTTGGAAGAACTTTGTTTTCACACAAAATTTTAATCACACAAAAAAGTGTAGAGTTTTCCACAATTTCACAAAAACAGGACCCTGTCCGAAAAGTCTGGACAGACCCCTGATTAATTACGGGGGAAGGAGGAGGTTGAGCTGAATCTTACCCAATCTCACATGGGGGAGAGGAGGGGTCTCAGCAAATATCACATAATTTTTTCCCCGCAAAAAAACAGTGTAAAATTACGAGAAAAATGAGTTAAATTCAAGTAAAACATGTTTCTTGATTTAGATATGGCAAAATCTGACATGATAATATTTATCGTGGCTATCTGAACACTGCGAAACAGCACAGTCGACTTGATGTGATGATTTAGAAAAGAGATGCTGCAGTACATGTGGTATCTACTTTGCATCCATCACAAGAGCTGCAGAGCATCGGCGTGCGGTTCACAACGCACTAGCTGCGCAATGTGCGACCCTCACGGATTGTCACAAGTACAAGACGAGCTACTGAGCTTCTTTGTGCAAGCGTCAATGGTTTAGAGTGGCTAAATCAAAGCAAAGTTGAAGGAGTAGATGATTCTACTGAAAATCGCATGGATATGCTGGTTTCAGTAATGACTTTTGAGACTGTGCACGAATCCCCATGAAGTGAATTAGAATAAATATTCTTTTATTAAATTTTAGTAGTTTCTATTTAAGTATTTTATTGTTCAATTTTATTACTGGGATTCTAGAGTTTTTTAAAATAAATCCAACGTATTTATAGTAAAAGTACGAATTTTGAAAAATCTCACGTGAGATTAGAGGATGGGGAGGAGGAGGTCAAGCCAAATCTCACCAGGGAAGGGGGGAGGTCAAAAAATCATCAAAACCACCTCGCGTAATTAATGGATGCCCCCTTTACAAACAAAATAAAATTAAATCATGAAATTGCTTTAAAGCCCACTTTGGTTTCCCGTTGGTTTATGTTCTTCTTCTTATTTTTTTTTTCTTTATTTCTTTTCGTTTTCCTTTCCTTTGCCATATTTACTGAATTCGATTCTTTGTTTTTCAATATCATCTGACGTGATTGAGCAGACGACTATTTTATTTATTTAACGTTCATTTTATTTCCATTAATTTTTGTAACTCTTGTGCAACTTTATCTAAATTGCTTTTTTACTCCATTTTCAATTTTCATTTTTTCATGTGCACGAATAAAATATTTTATAATTTTTTGCGTGAAAGTAAATTTTATTTTATGTTTGAAAAAAAAAAAAAAAAAAAAAAAAACTTTTTTTTTTTTAGCAACAATTAAAATTTTAAATGGTTATTATTTTCACATTTTAATTAATTTTAAAAAATCTAATCAAAATTTTGTTACAAATAAGGTACCAAATAAAAGGGGCATTTTTTCTGAATCCGTCAGTTTAATTAACTTATCGATCGGACAATTAGATTTTTTTAAATTATTTAAAGTATGAAAACAACACAGGCAAACAGAAGAAACTCTCTCTTAGTCAATCAACTTGCGTCCAGCCACGGACTTACAGGAAAAAACTCTCTTAGCCATTTATATATAGAGAGATGATATATCTTGTACTATTAATAGGGTAAGATTTGTGTGTATATCTATATATATAAAAGAACACTTCCTGAGTCAGTGAGGGGGTGATCTATCAACGCCCAGACCAAACACCTGGACCTAGAAGCATGAAATTTTGTGACAATGTTCTTTCTATGACGTAGGCATCCACTAAGAAGCGATTTTACAAAATTCGCCCCCCAACGGGGGGAGGGGGGCAAAACGTGATTTCACAAAATCCTTCATATCTCAAACAAAAAAAACAGATATCCGTAAAATGTTTGCTTTAAAATATAGCTAATACAAATGTCTAAAAATCAATTTCTGGAATTTTCAAAATTCGGTCCCCAAGGGGGGCGGGGGGGAGGGAAACGTGATTTCACATGCGTAAAACGTGATTTCGCATAATCCTATATATCTGAAACAAAAAAATAGATATACGTGAAATTTTTGCTCTAAAATATAGCTAATGCAAATATCTAAAAACCAATTTCTGGAACTTTAGAAATTCAGTCCCCAGGTGGGACAGCAGGGGGGGGGGCGGGGGGAAAGCAAATAGAAATACAGTTAGGGCGTTCAAAATTGATACAGATAGGTTTTAGAGGCCTGCAAGTCAAATGAGGATATTTTTGATTTTGTAAAGTTATTAGGAAGGGGAGAGGGGGCGGGCAAAAAATAAAAATAGAGTTAGATAGTTCAAAATTAATATATAGAGGTTTTCGATACCTACAAATCGATTGCGGTTATTTTCGAATTTGTAAAATTATTAGATGGGGGGGGCTATGGGCAAAAACAAGTAGAAATACAGTTAGGCCGTTCAAAATTGGTACAGATAGGTTTTAGAGGCCTGCAAGTCTAATGGGGATATTTTCAAAAGTGTAAAGTTATTGGGAGGGCTGGGAAAGGGGGGCAGAGGGGCAAAAAAAAAAAGTTAGATCATTCAAAATTGGTACATAGAGGTTTCCAATACCTACAAATCGATTGCGGATATTTTCGAATTTGTAAAATTATTAGGATAGACAGGAGGGGGGGGGCGAAGTGGGAAAATAATAGAAATAAGGGTTAGAGCATTTTGGGAATTTTTTCCGAAGGCAGTGAGAACCCGGTGCGACATTTTTCCTACTCAGATTATGTTTCTCTTTTTTTTTCACGTGATAATAATTAATGCAATTTTGAGAAATCATTATAGTGATTCATTTAAAAATAGGGACCAGCGAAGCGGGCATTGCCTGCTGGCAGGGTTGGGTTTTTGACGTCAAAAAGTGGTTTTTGACATGACAAAGGTTTAAACCGTCAAAAACCTGTCATAAACCTCTACCGTCAAAAACCTGTATTGTCAAAATTCAACATCTATAAATGAGCTAGAATCTGGTTAGGAATAGGATTTAGTAATATTTGCCAAATACAAGTGAATATCTAAATATTATGCTTTTTATAAATTAACAAATCTGAAAACAATTTGTAGATAATTTATAAAAAATTAGGTAAATATACTGGTTTATAATCTAAGAAATATATGCAAAGTATGCAAAGTATGCATAGATATATTTTGTATGTTTGTTTATTTATATTAATATTTATGAAATTCTAAAATTCCAAAGTTACTTATGACTTTTCACATAAACCATGAAAACACAGGAATATTGGATTTTTTTTTTTTTTTTCCTTTAAGTAAAACATTATATATGGGCAGTAAATTAATATGAATTTGAAAATAATTATATTTATAATCTATATTTATTACACTTATCATTTATTAATGAATTTTTATCTGTTTATTATTATTATTGATTGCATAAATATTTGTACCTGTTTATAGCTTGGAATATTGATGTTTGGTGTTTTGGGAGTAGGGCTGATTGACTACTCTAGTGTCTTAGGCCTAAGGGGTTTTGCCCTCCGTGTGGGTCTGTCTACAGGATCCTAGTCCATATTTATACAAGTTTTGGAGAAAAACATGAAAAACTCTGAATGGCTAGGCCAACGAGCGCACCCTGGGATTGAACCCGACACCTCACGTCTACCAGCTTTGAGCGTAGTTACCACTTGGCCGCTGATGGGCCCTACAGCTTAGACTAATAATTTTGTTTTTAATTTGTACGGGTAAATATTAAATTTATTACAATTTATACATGTTCAGAAAGCATTCATATTTCTCGTGTCTCATGGTAATTATAAGAATTTCAGACACAATTCAAGCTTGTTTAACATTCAGAATTATTTCTTCTTAAAAACTTGCAATATCAGCAAGCAGTCATTAAAAAAAAAAGTTATATTTTTTTATAAAATATTTAAATACAAAATATTAGGCTATGCATTTTTATAATATATAGAAAAAACGAAGTATAATTATAATTAAATACATTTTAAATAAAAAACATAGTTATTTACTTCGTGCATCCTTTTAGATCTTTCGAAACCGGCTACCCGGTCCTCTTCAGAAACGAACTTCTGTGCTTGAAACTTGAAACTGGGGAGTATTCCTCTGTTGATTTCTCAGCAGATGGTTCCATGCTCCGTTTGGGGCTACTGCGCCGCTGTCTTTGCATACGTCATAATTCGTAGATATTTCAATCGCTTCACGGTATATCGCATAATTATAATTATCATAATCGGCAATTTTAGTAGTTTTGTCAAAGTCTATTTTAATATTTTGTTTATTGTGTTTTAGCTAGAGCGGTATTATATTTCCCGGTTTTTATGTTTTTATGTTCGTTAATCCTAGTTTTAATTTACGCTTAGTGACACCAATATATGATGTCATATATTGGTGTCACTAATATATGGTGTCACCAATATTTGATGTCATATATTAAAACGCATTTTAAAGAAAGTTATTTTTTAGTGCAAATTAAAATGTATGTGAAAATAACTAACATGCGAAAAGAAAACTAGAGAGTAGAATAAATTTATTATAGTTTTATTATATAAAAAATAGTGTATCATGCATTTAATATGCGTGCATTATGCCAATTTTTCCTTTATAATTATATAAAAATACCTATAACACTCAAATTTTACCAAAACCAGAAATGGTACAAGCTTACAGAAAAAAAAGGCCGAACTTATCCTCCCCCTCTCAAAAGTGGTATCAGGCAACTGACACAATATAAATTTTTCAATAATAAAATTAATGTTAAATCTGATTGCATACATGTACACACAATAAACAAAATCGTAACAATAAATCTTATATTGAATATCATATTAATTATAATTTAAATAGTTGTAAGTACTTAAAAAACAGACAAACTTATTACATATACTTGAAAATAAGTTTATTCTATAGAAGCATTGTTTGCTGGGGCAATTGATTAGCAAAAAAATGTAGTTCAAGTTCATTAGGAAAATGCAGTTGAAGTGTTATTTCTTCTTCATTTTCTCCAAGTTTGAATTTGACATTTCTTGAAGCCAATCACATAGAAATTGCTAATAATATACTGCACAAATTGAGGCTGACCCCCCCCCCCTACACATGTCCAAAAAGTTTTAATGTGGATTTGCATTGATCCCAAGAATAATAATTCTCAAGCTTAAAAAGGCTGAATTCAGCTTTAAGGCTGAAAAGTAACATGTCTGCAAAACGTAAAAGGTAGTTTTCATGAAAAAGCGACTTGGGTTTTTTTCTGATAAAATGCTAGATATTTGAAACTAAAATTGAAATCTTGTAATTTACTATAAAGCTTTCAATTATTTTTATCAAATTTAAGCAAAATCATTATTTAACATAAATTAAAATGGGCGAGTGAGGAATCAAGAAAAAAAAAAAAAAAAAAAAAAAAAAATGCATGAACAAAACAAGACTACAGGAAAATTTTTTAAATACATGCCTCTATATACACATTTTTAGTTCCACATATAAAAATAACAGGCCATCAACAAGACTGAACAAACATTATGAACAACAAAACATCAACAAAATTGAAATTTAACTGTAGCATAAACGGCAGTTTTCATGAAAATGCATTTTGGATCTTTCTCACGAAGTATTAAATATTCATAAGTCATAACTAAAGTTGAACCCTTGTCATTGCTTATAAAGATTTTTAGTATTTTTATCAAATTTAATGAAAACAGCATTTTAAAGAAAGATATTTTTCAGCGTAAATTAAAATGTATGTGAAAACAACTAACATGCAAAAACAAAATAAGAGAGTAGAAAAAAATCTTATACATTTCAAAAGAATGGCCTGTTATTTTTATATGTGAGACTAAAATTGTGTGTATATGTATACAGGCAGGTGTTTAAACCTCGCCCATTTTAATTTATACCAAAAAATGATTTAGCTTAAATTTGATAAAAATAATTGAAGGTTGTATAAAAATTATAAGAATTCAATATTAGTTAAAAATATTTTACACTTTATGAGAAAAAAACCCAAATTGATTTTTCATGAGAACTATCTTTTACGTTTTGGTAAAATTGGCATAATTCCTGTATGTTAAATGAATGACATGTTACTTTTTATATAGTGAAACATAAAATGGGTTCAGAAGCAAGTCTTTTATGAATTTTTTCTACTCTCTTGTTTTGTTTTCACATGTTAGTCATTTTTACACACATTTTAATTTATACACTGAAAAATAACTTTCTTTAAAATGCCTGTTTCAAATAAATTTGATAAAAATACCAAAAATCTTTATAAGCAATGACAAGGGTACAATTTTAGTTGTGAATATTTAATACTTTGTGAGAAAGATCCAAAACGTATTTTCATGAAAATTGATATTATATAATTATGCAATAAAATAGTTCATCTTACATATACTTTAAACTAGCAGGCTACACCAACTTCGCTGGTCCCTCTTTTAAAATGGATCACTATAATTAATGAATTCTTAAAATTGCATTAATTTTTATCATGTGAAAAAAAAAGAGAAAAAAAAATCTTATCAGAAAAAATGTCACACCGAATTTCCACTGCCTTTGGCAGCGCAGGCCACTGTGTGCATTTATGTTCAACACTCACTATATTATCGAAAGGGAAAAAATATAAAAATATTCTTCTCTTATTGGTGGGATAATTCATAATTGGTCTGGTCCGGACCCCCACTGCCTGTGCCAGCATATACCTGCGCGCACGGCGATTGTTCCTGCACCCATCATTCCCTCCCCTTTTAATAATTCTATACTTTTGAAAATATCCCCAATCGATTTATTGGACCTTAAAACTTAATATTACTAACTTTGAACACTCAAACTCTTATTTCTATTCTTTTCCGTCTTCGTCCCCCCCTCCCGTCTATCCTAATAATTTTTCAAATTCAAAAATATCCACAATCGATTTGTAGGTATCAAAAACCTCTATGCACGAGTTTTGAACGATCTAACTCTATTTTTATTTTTTGCCCCTCCCCCCGTTCCCGGCACTCCTAATAACTTTACACTTTCGAAAATATCCCCATTCAACTTGCAGGCCTCTAAAACCAATCTGTACCAATTTTGAACAGCCTAACTGTATTTCAATTTGTTTTTACCCATAGCTCCCCCCCCCCTAATAATTTTACAAATTCGAAAATATCCGCAATCAATTTGTAGGTATTGAAAACCTCTATTTGCCAATTTTGAACAATCTAACTGTATTTTATTTTTTTGCCCCTCCCCCCTTACCGCCTCTCCTAATAATTTTACAAATTCGAAAATATCCGCAATCGATTTGTAGGTATCAAAAACCTCATGTACCAATTTTGAATGATGTAACTGTATTTTTATTTTTTTGCCCCTCCCCCAATAACTTTACACTTTCGAAAACATCCCAATTCGACTAGAAGGCCTTTAAAACCTATCTGTACCAATTTTCAACAACCTAACTTTTCAACAATATTAAACATTACAAAAATAACATAAATGCTCAATAACATAAAAAAAAGTATAATATATAAATAAAATAGAAGGTTTTTTTACTTACCTGTTTCCGAAAATTTGTATGTACAAAACAGGATAAAAGAAAGAATTAATCCAGTGCGAACCCAGTGGTGTTGCCAGAAAAAAAAAATTCAAGCGGGCACACAACCTAAAAAAAAAATTCTTTTTAATAAAATTCTGATAACATAGTTAAAATTTTAAGAAAAATATGCTTATTACATGTTACCAGGGGGGGGGGGGGGAACTGCCCTAAAGCTAGAAATTAGCGGTCGCCACTCACCACATGGCGACTAGATTTTTAAAAGTGGCAACTAAAGAAATTGCCTTTGGTTGGCAATGCAGTGGCCACTTCTCTTCTACCCATTCTTTATAAAATATACCCCATTCCAAGGCAAACTTGGATCGTGCGGCGGCTTTTTTGCGGTAAACACGCCGCGCAAAGAATTCAGGCTGTTCTAAAATCTAACCTCGCCACTTGCAAACATATTTCGGAAGTCAATTTTAATAGTAAACACTTAAAATTCTTCTACCCATTCTTTATAGAATACCCTATTCCAATGCAAACTTAGATCGCGCGGCGGCGTTTTCGCAGTAAACGCGCCGCGCGCCTCGAATTCAGGCTTTCTCAAATCAAACATCGACACTTACAGACATTTTCGGAAGTCAATTTTAACAGTAAACACTGGAAATTGGCAGGTAGTCTTATTCATATACTAAAAAAATGTATGGATTTTTTCCATTTTTCTATAAAAGTATTAGATTTTGATTTTTAAAAAATGTCAAAATGAGAGTTTCGGCCGACTTTCGGGAGAAAGAGACGAAAAGGAAGCTCGTGAGATAATCAATCGGCTGAAACTCCGATTGTATTACGTTCGCAGAAAAATTAAAAACATCATTCGACGCACTTTCACTTCAATAGCCCCGTCTCCAAATGTCCAAAATTAATTCACATTCAAAGAGCATTTTAAACATATGAATTTTGTATTGAATAGTATTTTCTTACATTCATAGTATAAATTATGTAAATCTATTCCTATTTCATTTATTAAAATTTTGTGGATGAGTTTCAAAAAGTTGACTACCTTAATTATTTTCTTAATGATTTGTCGAGACTAAACATTGAAAAAATTCAAGAAAAAAAAAATTTATTTTACTTTTACTTTTATCAGCGAGTGGCCAGTGGCCACTAACTTTTTAAAAGTGGCCACTAAAAAAATGAAGGCTAGTGGCCAGTGGCCACCAACCAAATTTCTTAATTTCTACCTTTAGACTTCCCCCCCCTGCCCCATTGTGAAAACTTCAAAATAAGTATATACAGCAGCCAATTAACACCATTTCAAATCACTACTGCAAAGCTTTTTTTTTAATATATTATTCAACAGAAATACTGAATTATATTAAACCAATAAATCATGATTTTACATTAAAAAAAGCAACCATAACAATTACAAACATATCTCCCACAGAAATTTTGTTGCCAAAATTAAAAAAGTAAAACCAAACGATATATATTAAATAAACTGCTACTGTAGCAATGTACATAGGTAGGTTGGATTTAACGTTGCACTAGTACTGTGCTACAGGTAATTGGCGTCCATCTGGAATTTCGTTTTGCAGCAATCAGTGATACGAACAGTCGTCAGCAAAAGTATCCAAGCACTAGCAATAATCCCGTCACAAAAAAGTACACTTAATACAGCTTTGTTAAATAAATCCTTGTGAAGTAATGTTCCTAGTCAACCTAAGAACAGGATTTGACAAGGATTTATTTAACAAAATAATATTAAGTATACTTTTTTGACATCTGAATCATTGGCAAGCACTTGGATATTTTTACTGCCAACTGTACATCTGTACACTCCGTGTACATGGAAACAAACAAACAACAACAAAAAAAAAAATCACTGGATGGATACCTCACCCACATTACTGCACGAATCTTTAAAACGCAAAAAATTTTGTGCTGCAGTGATCAGCAATATGCACGTCTGTATGCTCTGTGTACATGAAAACCAAGGAAAACCATAACTGCATACTTCACTCGCATACTGCATGAATCTTTAAAATGCATGAAATTTTGCATTACAGCGATCAGGAATATGAACGTCTGCATGCTCCGTGACCATGAAAACAAAAACAAAAAACATCACTGGATACCTCACCCGCATGAAATTTCGTTTTATAGCGATCAGTAATATGCACATCTGTAACACTCCGCGTACATGAAACCGAAAAAAAAAAAAAAAAAAAAAAAAAAAAAACATAACTGGATACCTCACTTGCCTGAATTTTTAAAACACATGAAATTTCGTTTTACAGCAACCAGTAATCTGCATGTCTGTAACGCTCCGTGTACATGAAAAAAAAAAAATCAATGGATACCTCAACCGCATGAAATTTCATTTTATAGCAATCGGTAATATGCACGTCCATAAAATATAACTTGAACTCATAACTTAAACTTATAACCTGAGTTTATTACACACACATTTACTGTATACCTGTATATACATGTTGAGAAGTAAAATTTAGTATAAGTTCCCAAAAGATCATTTTATTTTTTTCTACTTTTTTTATTTAATTTTTCCCTCCTAATGCTAAATTCACTCTTTTAAAAATGGTCAAGGAATACTCTCACTTCCAGAAGAAAAACAAATCCTAGCAATATCTGTGCATTTAATAAATAATAATACATTCTGTTCATTTGAAAGTGAAGAAATAAATAAAATACATTACATATTTAGTAAATAATTATATGAACAGCTTTAGTTGTTTTAAAATGAAGCTATTACAATATAGCATATAAAGAGTTTTTTAAACATTTCTAGCTTTGAATCTAATGAAAACAACAGTGTCATTATTTTTATTATCTTCTACGTAAATATGTGCCACTAATGAGCATTCTTAAGGAATTTCTTTAAAATTATATATTATTTATTTATTTTATTATTATTATTAAACAAAATTTAACCAATTTTATATCGTCATATCACTCTTATAAATTCACCCTAATTCAAAAATTTGACATTAAGTAATCCTAGATATTTACTACAATAATAAATTAAGTTGTAGTATAAATAATAACTAATTTCTAATTAGATTATACTGTACTTTAAAATTTGATCATACAAGTTCGGTTATTATAAACATAACTTTTAATATTCTGAATGGAATTGCAATACTGATGAAACACACTGAAAAAAAAAACTTTATATTACAAATTTGCAATTAAAAAATAAATAAATAAATAAATGCCTGCTTTCCAGGTAGTTTTGACTAATAAAAAATAATAAATGTTGACTTAACTTGATAAATGAAAGCTAAAAGTAAATCCGTGTAGACACGCTGTTTCTTCCTTCCATCACGCCGGGCGTCCATGTTGGATCTGGTTCACGGACTTGTAAATAATAGCGTTGTGTTGCCACATCTGCTTTTCAAGTGCTACAAACTATGCTACAGAAATTCTTTGATTTAAATGAGAAAACAATAGCTTGATAGATATTTGTAAAACACTGAACATTTAACCAATATTAATAATAATCATAAAAAATGAACTATATTTTAAAATAAAGATGAATAATATGCATATAATATTTTAGATCCTCCTAGCTTAAAACAAATAAATAAAGGTAATACATGATTTTTTTTTTTTTTTTTGGGGGGGGGGGTTAAGGGGGTGCATTACGGATCGTCAAGGTCAGCCAAAGCCCATGTTATTTAATGGCGAAATTTGCTTATAGAATTACAATTACCTAATTGTTACTTTCAAATTCCGTTTTTATATTCTGAAAATACTTAACTGTTAAATAAGTTTTCCAAAAAATTATTTTTTAATTTTTTTTTAATTTCTTATTTTTAAGCTGTAAAACGTAATTCAGTTTTTGGAAAACGGGTACTCATTTAACGATTGGGAATTTTCTGAATGTGTAAACGGAATTTAAAAATACCTTTTATGTAATGAGCAATTCTATAAACAAATTTTGCCATAGACTCATATGGGATTTGGTGACTTGAGACGGGGAAATCGTAAAAGGGAGTGAGCACCCTTAACATGGTTTTGTGAAGAAAAAAAAAATTCCTTTGAAAAAAAAAAAAAAAAAAAAAAAAAAAAAAAGGAATTTGTGTTACGTGGGGTCCCGAGGCCACTTGGGGTGTATTCAGATTTTTAAAACACACTGATTATATAATATAGTAAAAAGTAAAAAAATATTTTTATTTTATTTTATTTTTATTTTATTTTTTTTGGCAAAATTAGAATGTACAAACAATTTTGTGAATAAAAATGCACAAATTTTGCCAACAGAAAATAAGAATAAATTTTATACAAAATATGTTCACAGTTTTTACAACATAGAATATACACTTTTTTGCATGTATAAAAAATGCGAATAATTTGCACAAAAAGTGCATTTCTTTCTTTTTTTTTTTTTCCCAACGTATTTACAAATATTCAGTTTTAATGCACAAATTATGCATAATATACACTTTTTTACAAAAAAAGTGCAATTTCTAACTGGGTTCTTACATACACCAGGCATTATTTTCTCCCCACCCAATTTTCTTTACAATGTCACACTTCTTCTCTCTTTAATAAAGAGTTAACTTCTGTAAAAAGATCCGATCCTGGGAAAAAAAAACAACCTTTTGTAAAAAGATCTTCAAAAGCCTTTAAGTTACCTGCATGAAAGGCAGTTTTCATTTCCCTTCAAAATACCTGATATAATCTAATTAAAATTGTCTAAGTCATTGAAGGTAATTTGAAGGTTATAAGCTTTCTAAAATAAGCCTGTATGAAACCTTTAAAAAACCTTTATATTTCCTGAAGGAAACCTGCAGTTTTTATTTTTGTATGAAACCTTTAAAAAACCTATATGAAACCTTTAAAAAATCTGAATATTTCCTGAAGGAAACCTGTATTTTTTATTTACCTTCAAAATACCTGTGCAAACCTTCAAAATACCTGCAAAGTATGTATTATTTTAAAGGTTTTTTGCTGATTTTTTTACCTGGGTTGCAATCGATTTTTAACTAACTTCCCGATTAGCTAGACATTTGAAACTTT
>CAWVNO010000811.1:0-46028 GCA_963930645.1 Salticus scenicus
TTCAAATTAGAATTTTGAAAATCATTAGGGTTATTATCCCTATCATAAATGATATTTTAAAATTGGTCTGACCTCTCTATGATCATTCGTATTTCAGATAATGTCTACACAAACTGACACTGACAAACTTAACTTACTAAAAAAGTCAATTTTCAGATTTTTCATTTCTCATAACATGCAAAAACGTAAAAAAAAAAAAAAAAAAAAAAAAAAGGTCGAATATTTGCAGAAATACCTATAGTATGAAAGAAAACTAAGCAGAAAAACTAAAACAATAGTTTATATTATTTAATTTCTATACGTAGTCGGCAGCTAAATTATTGAAGCACACATCACACTTTTTTTTTTTTAGTTTGATCGCTAATTTTTATCCTCAACTTACTTTTTTATAAACAGTGTAAGATTAAGATCATGACTCGACAAATATTTCTTTAGTAAAACAGTAAGGTAAACGCACCAGTAGTGGACACTTTAAGGACATTTTCTGATTATTTTTTGTGTAATTTCCTAAATTTTAGAGTTTCAAAAAATAATATTTCAGACCTTTACTAACTCTTTCTTAACACGACTGTATTATGAAAATTGCTAATTGTAGCATTTATATATGTAAAAAATCAAAAATCTGAAGAGCTTAAAATGAGCCAGTAGTGGACACACTAAAAACCCAGCAGTGGACCCCTTTGAATTTTTGCTTTAAAATTCAACTCTAAAATTGCTAGATTACAGGATTGTGTCCACTACTAGATCTAGCATTAAAAGTCACATGAGCCACTAGTGGACAGGGCTGTCCACTATTTGTCATGATGACATTTTTTGGCTCCAGTAGTGGACACCCATAAAAATACTATGTGTTAATACAAGATTTAAAAAACAGCACAATAAATTAATTCTACATACTTATTTTAGTCATATGAAAGCAAAAGGTAGAAGAAATCAGTTAAAAACTAGTATGCTGTGGCCACCACAAGACTTTCTTCTATATTTTCCTATACAAATTCACTCAGTAATAGTATTAAAAAAAAAAAAAAAAAAAAAAAAAAAAAATCCGTTTTTTTTATTAAAAGTAAAAAAATTGATAACTTTGTTTTAAATTACCACATATTTATAGTTCAACCATTCGTTTTAAAGGTACTGACAAGACCTTTCGAAAGATACCGATCTTAAAAATTTATCCCCCAGGGGGGGGGGGGGGAAGCGATGCCCCCACATGCACAAAATTTTTTCCTCATTAACTACTACTATTATCAATAATTCATATTAATTTTACAATCACAGGTTAAGAATAACTCCCATTATGTACATTTATACGTAATTTTGTCCTATACTGCCATGTTAAAAATTTAGAAAAAATACGATCACAGCGCCTCCTGTCGAGAGATTAATCCCCAAATCTAATCAGAACCAGTTTATGTCAGGAGCCAACTAAATACCAAGTTTGGTTAAATTTAGTTAAAAAAAAAAAAAAAAAAAAAAAAAAAAAAAGATTTTTTTTTCAGTTTTTTTTTTTTTTTTTTTTTTTTTTTTTTTTTTTTTGTAAAAAGTAAAAAAAAATCGATAACTTTGTTTTAAATTATCACAGATTTATAGTTCAACCATTCGTTTTAAAGGTATTGACGAGACCTTTCGAAAGATACCCATCTTGAAAATTTACTTCCCTCGAGGGGGCTCCCCCCCCCAGGAGAGTTGACGAGGCTCCTACACATACAAAAAAAATTTCCCAGTTGATTAGCTCTATTATAATTAATTCTTGTAAATTTAATAATGATTTCTAAAAAATAATTCTCTTTATGCATATTTATACAAAATTTTGTCCTATATCACCATGTTAAAAATTTAGAAAAAGCGGGATGGCTACGCAACCATTAAGACAATTTTTACCAAAAGTTGATAGGCACTAATTTATGTCAAGGTGCAACTACATATCAATTTGTATGAAATTCTGTGCAGTAGTTCCTGAGATACAGTTGCCATGAAATTTTGTCACACACACACACACACACACACACACACACACACACACACGCAGACAGACATTTTCTGAAAATGGTCAAATCGTGTTCTACAGCTCTCAAAACGTGTAAATCCATCAAAAACCCGATGTCGAAAATTTTTACGAATCCAATACTTTCTTCTATTGAATATAGAAGAAAGTAATAAGCAGAGAGCGAGCAAATAAAATTTCCTTTCCTTATTCAAAGTCATAAGAAGAAAACGGCAAAATCACAAAATGTGCACAGTTTTTTTAGTTAAACTAATATTATTTTAAAACTAATGGCCGGAATTATTTTTTGTTAAAGGGTTTAACACTAAAGGACTATAACTCCCTTCCTGAACATTGCTCGAATCTTCAGAATTTTTAGGTAGCTTATTTTCCGAGTTTAAACTTAAAAGTGTCCACTACTGGTGCGTTTACCTTAATAGGTGCCTATCTTTTAAGTAGGAATTATT
Organism: Salticus scenicus; assembly: GCA_963930645.1. NCBI lineage: Eukaryota > Metazoa > Arthropoda > Arachnida > Araneae > Salticidae > Salticus > Salticus scenicus. The sequence continues at coordinate 2,449 of CAWVNO010000811.1, forward strand.
GCTAGTGCTTCAATAATTTTGCTGCTGAGTATAGCTTAAGATGAATAAACTAAACAAAATATTTCTCCATGTAAAGCATCTTACTTTATTTGAGAATTGCTGGTTGTAGAAGATGTGCCTTCCACCTATAATGAACAAAATTCTATGGCTATCTTTATTGCTTTTTCTTCCCATACAGCTCGCAATGAAAAATAACTATATTTTTGTTACTTGTAGGTCCACTGAGTTCTGTCTTCAGACTGAAACTCATTTTCCCGAACATAGCCATAGACGACTTCGGGAACAAGGGTTACTGGACGATTGTGTACAACCAAGGATTTGAAGTGGTCATCAATTATAGAAAGTATTTTGCTTTTTCTATGTACGAAGTTCAGAATGGTACAACAGTCAGCTATTGCGACTTGACGTTCAGTGGCTGGAGCCACGATATCTTAGGCAAAAACTGGGCTTGCTATTATGGCGAGAAAATGGAAGGTTCTGGTGAACCTAAAAAGCCTACACGCAGAGGACTGTAAGTTGAAAAACTTTATTCTATAAGTCTGAATAAGTGTAAAGTAGATTCTTGATTAAACGAAATTGAATTAACCGAGAAGCAGATACGTGCCGGTCTGGAGGGTTGTCATAGGGACTAATTTTTCCTGCGACACTTGACTAGAAATTTTAAAAATTCGTCTGATAAAAATAATAATTATACTAACAGAAAATAAACATTGCAGTAGTTTGTTTAGATCCAACCTAGCAATACAAGTGCAATTTCTAACGTCAGCGTTTAGACGACATATAATACAGTATACATATATAAAACCAGACTATAATGCATTCTTGAGCATTTTTCTTTAATTAGTTTAATGTTTATTCCATATTTTAAAAGACACATGTCTGAAATAAATAAATATTTAGATGTTCAGATGAATTTATTTGAAAGTTTGGCATATGGGTTTGTGGAGACTCAAATTTGAGGACACTATATGGTATGTGACTCAATGTAAAGGTGTCACAGGCTTGCCAAGAGAGGTTACTGGATTTTTACCGCAAAGTTTCACTAGATGAAAGACTTCGATCGCGACAGAAGATGACGATTCTAAAACTGATTTGTCAAGAAAAATCTTAGATGTTATTAGAATTACTATGGGAATGCTACTAGTAGTCAGTAAGACTACTAGTCAGTATATGATAAAGTCAGTATACTAAGTCAGTATATGATAAGAGCTGGCGCAGTGTCCGCCATTTTCTAGCCCGTCTGGGAAAGTGTTGGCGGTAGAAATGATTAGCGTTGTTATCGCCTTTAAACTTCTATACAGATTAAGTGAGCTAGAACTTCTTATCACGAAACAAACAAGTTGGCAATTTTAAGAACATCGCCAACATTCTCAAAACTGCAACCCTTCACGTTAAAAGAAATGTAATTCAAAGTTAATTTTAAAAGGAAAAAAAAAACTTAAAAAAGCGGTACATTCATATTAAATTTTTTAAACAACTTTGAAAATAAAGTGAAATAAGTTGAAAATAACGGAAATCTTACGCTACAAAGTTGTGCTCCTGCTCCGAGTATCCACGAGTTACATCTGCAATTTATAATCCACTTTTTCCTTCTTTCGGGATTAGAAGAAAATATAAACAGGCAGTGCCCTTTTCTGGAGTTATTAGTGCAATTTATTGCCGAAAAACCACCAATAATAAATCATCAGCCGGTCTTGTGGGCTAGCAAATGGCGTATGCGTCAGCCTATCAATGTGGGAGTTCTAGTAGTCAGATAAGCGACATGTGAAAATCCTATGATGAGGAACTCCTATGCGCGGATCTCCCACGTAACCTTTTGTCCTTACAGATATGGAGCCATGACGAACTGAAAATGACTTTTTATTTTTTAACTTTATTCATAAATTGCACTCACTGCCGTTGATGAATGGTATTTACAGATTTTGAAACGTTCTGATTAGTCTGTTTCCATGTATTTTAGCGTTATGGGCACAGAGTCATTTTTATTTACTTAAGATATTACTTCAATTTCATGTTTAATTTTTTTATTTCAGGATGAGGCCTTTTTTGACACTGCGCTATCCTGAAAGCTTCGCATACATCATCAACACTTCTCAAAAGTCCTGGACAGCCAAAGCATATCCCGAACTGAGATCGATGTCATATCCAGACCTTATTAGAAGAGCAGGTGGTTTGAAGTCACGTGTGGACAGGTAAATTTTAAAGTCATTTGCATGATACTGATTCATATATATATATATATATGTATATATATATATATATAAGGTAATTCCGGGACAGATGCCCCACTTAAGGAAAGGAAGCTATAAAATAAATTGGGTATTAACAATGACAACGAAAATTTGTGGAAAATACCTTATAGATATTGTTTATTAATACTTAGTAGTTTTTTTGTACCGTATTGTAAATTTTCTAAAGAAAAAAGTAAAATTGCGACATTACTACATTTGGCCACCTCTCCCGAAGTTGCGGGTGAGATGCCCCACTCACGTGGGAGAAATGCCCTACCTGTAAAAAACATAATAAATTTTTTTAACAATAGTCAATAGTTTATAACAATTTTTCAGTAGTTTATAACATATAAAACGTAAGCTATTAAAAAAAAAAAAAAAAATACGACCTTAGCATTAATTTATAAAATATTAAAATATTTAGCTACCGTAGACAAGATGTAAAAATTAGAATAAAACACATAAACTATTGAAAAATATTTCTTTTCTTTTCTTTTTTTTTATATATGGGAAAATTTCATATTTACAGTTTAGAAAGTATAATAAAAAATATTACGAAACATGTCGAATTTATTCATATAATATTTTCTTTTTCTCTTCTCTAATTTTCGCTTTTCTGCAAACATTGCACAGATCCCCGTACATTATGCATGATTCATGTAACCATTTATGGGACTTTATGCAGTTTATCCAATCTACTGTTTCTTTTGTAAAATAATAGTTCTCCTCACATTCGAGGCAATTGTTTGTAGGATCACTTTCGTCATTTTCAATGGGCATATCCATCACCAGCTGTTTTGAGGCTTTGCTAAATTTAACAGCGGATTTTAGCCTTTTTTTTCTTGAATGTGCTTTTGGGATGTAATAACCTTAGCCGACTGTATCTTTCTTTTCCGGCATCTTTCCTCTAACCTAGGACAGTGGGAATCTTTTGCAATATTTTTGTCGGGGAGGATGTTTATTCAGTTGATTCAGAAATTTGGGACTGTTTACACGTTTGTTTCAATTCTTCACTTATGAAAAGTTTGGAATCGCTGCTTGGTTTAGAGGAAAAATTCCCGTCTCCTAAAAACCATTAACAGCAGTGTCAACAGGAGCTGCCCTTTTCCAGGCTATACCAATCAGTTCTGCAGCTTGTATTCTTCCAATGGTCTTTCCTGGATGATTAGTAATCCATTTCCTTGTTTCCTCTTTAAAGTAGTGTTTTAGTGGCTTAAAAAAAGACCGGTCAAGAGGCTGAAGGGCTTGTGTCGTATGACTGGGCAGGCATACAATTATAATGTCATTCTTGTCCGCAAATTCCAGCAAGTCACAAGAGTTTAAGTACGATGCATGACAGTCCAAAATTAATAATGTCTTTTCTTGGGGTTTTCTTAGAACAAAAACATCTTTAAGCTATCCGAAAAAAAAATATTTGTACTGATGTACGATGATTTTTCGTTCATGAACACCATAGATCCTGGTGGAAGACCATCAGAAAGTTCTTTTAAATAACTGAAGGGGGGAGATATTGCCCTTCTGCACTGCAACAGGCAATGATTGTAACATTTTCTCCTCTCTCTGTAGACGTCAAAACATGAACATGTTTTGCCCCTTTGGTAGCCACGACCTTTCCTGGAACTTTATTTAACTGACAGCGGTTTCGTCCATATTATAAATACTCCCCGGTGTAAAGAATTAATTTTCTTCAAACACTCTTGAAAGAATTTAAAAAAATGATCAACACATTTTCTGTTCAAGACTTCCCCCCCCCTCCTTGCTAAAAAGAACCCCTGGGCTTGTCTAATACTTAGTTCTGGGTTTATTTTAAAAAATGATGACTGCCAGGCGTACCCAGCCATTCTTGCTTTTAAATTAAATCGATGCTTGAGACCTAGTTTTTCAGCAAACTGAAATGCAAGTGTCCTAATTGTCTCTCTGTCAGGTGCAAATCCACACTTTTCTAAACGTTGGATGTGCTTGACGAGATGTTTTTCGTTTTCAACTCCAAACACTCCTTGTGGCCCCAAAGAACTTGTTTTGGTATTATTACCCGTTTTCTTTGACTACGAAGTGTCCGAGAAGGAATTCCATAGTACCTAGCAGCTTCATTGACACCAATTTCCCCTGCTTCTATTCTCCTGAGAGCCTTTTTTAAATCGTTTTCTGTCCCGGTCTCACGAACTGCTCCAGTATTTTTTCTTTTGTACACTGTAGGCATCTTTCCTGAAACAAACAAGAAGCACTGAACTACTGCATGAACAAATACAACAATATACACTCACTGGCACAATTAACCGCCCATTTCGTTAGTGCCCAAGTTTGTTTATGTTATAGTTTAAATGTCAATGGTAAGTTTAATTGTCAAAGGTCAGTCTGACATACCTGTGCGTTTTTTACTTTCTTATCTGGGTTCAATTTGTATTTTTGTGATTTTGTTTTGAGTTGCCATTTCTAGTGATCATGCGAATTTGAATTTTATTTGAAGAATTTTAATCTAAATTTATAGTTTCAAAAAATATTTTTAAGTTGAAAAATTTTCCATTTACAAATATTAAGCATTTTATAAAAACAATATGATTTTTAAAATATTAGTTTAAGATTTAAACAATTAAAAGACTTTTCTCCCTGAAAATGTATATGGGGCATCTCACCCGAATATAATCTGGGGCGTCTATCCTTTTAGTATGGGAGAGATGCCCCGGAAACTGTCCAAAGTACAAGACAGCAAAAATCGCAGCACGATGCCCGAAGTCGACTGATTCACTTCTTACTACAGGTTTTTAAGCTTATATAAAAAAATCCCTACTTATTAAGTAGTGCCAGCCTTACAATGCAACATCACTCTTATAACAGAGTAGAAAAAACATGGTACTTGGTACTTACTTGAAGTATTGTTGTGATAGCAGAAAACAAAGACATGACTTTACGTAACTTCCACAGCACAACATTCAACATCTATCTGAAATAATAATCGGACTCGCAGAGCCATCTAGCGTTGAGTTTCGAAATTACATAAAGTGGGGAATCTCTACCGGTTGGGCGACTCACCCGGAATTACCTTATATAAATAAATGTTAACTCAATTGTCACAATTGAAGTGTTACCGTTATACCATATCGTGTAAATTAAAACTAGTATGTTGTGTTGTTACAATGACAAAACTTTCTTCTTTCCACTCTCTATTTACACGTTTTGAAAGATCGAGAACGCAATTTGACCATTTTTACAAAATGTCTGTCTGTGTGTGACAAAAAATTTGTGGCAAAAATATCTGAGGAACTACAGTCGGTAACAAAAGTGTGCGAACACTAGCAAAAATTCCTATGTAAAAAAAGTACACTTCATACGGTTTTGTAAAATAAATCCTTGTCGAATCCTGTTCTTACACTGACAAAACCGTATGAAGTGTACTTTTTTTACATAGGAATTTTTGCTAGTGTTCAGACACTTTTATTACCGACTGTACAGTGCAGAATTCCATGCAAGTTGATATGTACTTACACCTTGACATAAACGACACTAGTGTCTGTCAAATTTTGGTACAAATCATCCAACAGATGACTTTGCTATCCCGTTTTTTCTATATTTTTAACATGGCGGTACAAAGCGAAATTTCCTATAAATATGCAGGAAGAGAATCATTTTTAACGAATTATTATGAAATAAAAGATATATATACTAACCTATAATAGGAACCGTCAACTAGGAAAAATTTTTGGACACGAAGGAACTAATGCATACTTCGTACAGACTTATGAAAGGGATTTTTTTGCGAGTTTAAAGAAAATCGGTGCAATCGTTTTTTGAGACGTCCATTTCCGAGATATAAAACTGACCTAAATAATCAGGACGCCGATTAATTTTCCAATAATAAACAAGTAAAGACATCTGAAAGGATATTATATAGCAAATTTGAAGAAAATCGTTAAAACCATTTTTGAGATACAGTCTCACTGCCGATTATCACCAAAACTTGGAAAACTTATCTCTGGAAAGCAATTAAATACGAAAGGACATCTAAAAGGTAGCTAATAGGGCGAGGTTGAAGAAAATCCGTCGTGCCGTTTTTTAAGAAATTAACTTGCGAGATTTCAAATTTGACTAATTTATTCAGGACGTCTGTCAATTTTCTTGAAGTAGCCAAATAGCACATACGATAATTTACGTGAAAAGGGGCTCTATAGCAGCTTTGAATAAAATCGTTGCATCTGTTTTTGAGATTCAGGCTTACAGCTCACTCCCGGCTTTTCATGTCCCACTTCCATTTTTCTATTTTTTCGATTTTAACTAAAAGTTGACAAAATCATCTGAAAACCGGACCTGTCTTAACATGAAATATCATCGTTTTATCTTTTTTTTTTTTTTTTCCCCTTTTGGAGATATGATAGCCAGAAGATTCCCCCCCCCCCCACACACACACACATGTCCACACACATTGACTAGTTTCCCAAAACTACTTAAAAAAAAAAAAAAAAAAAAAAAAATCAGGATATCCCAAAACAATAGTTAATTTGAATGCATTCAATAAATATTAACAGATATTGAAATGTAGACGGACAGACGACAAACTAATAAATGATAATTATTCTAATTCATAAACTATTAAAGTAAATAAAGGCAAACGCTGATTGTGTACAAAGAACAGATAACCTCCTGAATCTTTTCTGACTCATATATATAGATTTTGTCTCAAAATATTTCACGCAACGCATTTGCATATTAGTAATTTGTACAAAAAACAAGATGTTAAATGTTGAAAAACCCTCTCATTAAAAATAAATTCACCGAATCCAGTTGAACTTAAAAGTTATGTAACACTGCTTACACGTAACTCGGGTAAGGTGAAAATAGGAGGAAAATATCATGAAAACTAATAATGATTTTAATTAAAGATCAACCTATCGATAAACCGATAAACCTACATAACATAAACAATGTATTAACGTGTTAAAAATGGTTTACACAACTAAAAATGCAATTCTAGCAATTTTCAATTATATCCCGTAATTTATCTGAATATTTTTGTGTGGTACTGTAAATCTTAATGGTAATCGTACAATATTCCATAGAAAACAGGTTTTTATTCGTATGAATAATAAATGAAAATTTCATTGTGTATTATTTAATACAAAGGTATTGAAATATGTTTTACAGAAGTACTTCTCGTAGTACGAAGTACAGTCGGTAACAAAAGTGTCCGAACACTAGCAAAAATTCCTATGTAAAAAATGTACACTTCATACGGTTTTGTTAAATAAATCCTTATCGAATCATGTTCTTACACTGACTAAGAGCAGGATTCGACAAGGATTTATTTAACAAAATCGCATGAAGTGTACATTTTTTACATAGGAATTTTTGCTAGTGTTCGGACACTTTTATTATCGACTGTACATTGAAATTTCTTTTGGGTGTCTTGTACACAAACCAGTTTTACGAATTAGACCATTTTCAACGGGAACCATGCTATTGTAAACCTGAATAACATTTATCAGTTTCAATTAATTCTATGAAAATTTATGGGAGTTAGAGCGCGGACAGATGGCCAGACAGTTAGACTAACTGAAGCCATAATCAATATTAAATATTGTTGGAAAGCCTTAAAAACACTTACCACAGCTAAAAATGCAATTCTAACAATTTCCAATGTATAACCTTTAATGTATGTGAATATTTTTGTATGATCCTTTAAACATTAATGCTAATAATAAAAATAATAAGAAAGCACCACAGAACTGGCGTTTAAAAGTAATAAGTACAAAACTTTGAATAAACACCATAAAAGGCTAGAACTCGCAACAATTATTTAGGGTCGAAAAAAAAACATGACCCTTCGTCAGGCGAACAAACCAGGCATGAGTGCTGCATAGGTGCGTTGCCGTTTTGTTTTTAGCAGTCGTGTCTACTTTGTTTGCCTAACAAAGGGTCGAGTTTTCTTTCGACTCGAAAGAATTGTTGCAAGTTCTTACATTTTATGGTGTGTATTCAAAGTTTTGTACTTGCTAATCATATCATATTCTATAGAAAACATGTTTTTTCGCATACGAATAATAAACGTCAATTTCATTATATTTTCTGCTGTAGAAAGGTATAAAAATATGCCTTATATAAATATCTCTTTTAGTATGCAATACATTAGAATATTTTTGTATGTGTGCTCTTCCTGTGATTGTGAAACCAGTGTTCTCACTTTTACTTTAAAGAGCCGGCGCACATTGACACAGCCGTCACGTGCAGAGAAATTTTCACGTCCCTCGATTTTGTGAAGCATTGAAAAGACAGCAACAGCGCAAATTGGCCCAGGCGCAGGTTTTTCTGACATTGGTCCGAGTGTTACTTGTGTTCGAAACGCAGTTTCGAGTGTTACACAGCTTTTCGCAAATCAAAACAATATGGAAGTTTTTCTCTATTTTTCATGTGATTGCTTTTCCAGAACATTTTTTTTTTTTTCGATCCACGATAAAATAATAAGTACGTATCTATTTCTGTATCAGGCTCTGATTCAAAACTTAAATCCATATTGTCAACCATGACAAAATGAGAAAGTACGGAACACGAAACGTTCTTTCTGAATGTCAACAAACGTGAAACGTGATGAAATACTACGCGGCAATATGCGGTCACCCTGCTTCAGGTAGTTTTTTCCAGAGCAATGTCGCCTGACCTGCGCAGCACGCCTGCGTCTCAATGTGCGCTTTGTCTTACTAGTTTTAACTCGACCCCCCCCCCCCTCCACTCCCTCTAAAAGAAGTAAATAATGAATAAACAATCGCTTTTATGTGGTTCATTTTGTGTGTAAGAAATAGTCTTCTAGTCACGAAAAACGATAAACGAAAAATTGCATAGCTTATTAACGCTTTTCCAAGTGTAGATATTCGTTCCATTGTTTAACCTTCACTGTAATTTGATTACGTGATCGCGTAATAGATGGATTAAAACACAGAAAGACAGATAGGTAGACTAATTGAATGCCTAATCACTCTCAAACCTTGTTGAAAAGTGCTAAAAACGCATAATGCAAACGAAAATGCAATTTCCAGTTCTAAGCCTTTAAAGTATCTGAATATTTTAGTGTGACCCTGTGAATCTTAACGCTAAACATAGCAGATTCTATAGAGAACTTTTTTTTTTCTTTTTTTTTTTTGTACATTACGAAAAATTAAAGTCAATTTCTTTTTGATTTGTGCAAAATGAAAGTATTAAAATATGATTTATAGAAAGATCTCTCATGGAACTCAATACTTTTGAGTTCTTTCGGGTGTCCCTGTACACAAATAAATGGTAGTATGTAGTCTATTTTCAATAGAGAACATCTCATAGTGAATTTGAATATTATATATCATTTTGAAGAAATTCTGAAAATATTTATTGGAGTTAGAGCGCAAAGAAGCAAACCGAGGCCATAAACGTTTTTCAACTTTGTTAGAAAGTGTTAAAAAGGGAGTACTGATTGAGGTTTAGTTGTACATAAAATGGCTATCATATTTTGGACTCGGAATTTTAGTATAAAAATAACTATTTTACTTATTCTTTATGATTTTCTAGTCCACCTCCACCAGCACCGGTAGATCCTATTGTGGCAGAAAAGGCTAGATCATTACCTGCAGAATTCGACTGGAGGAACATGAATGGAATCAACTACGTATCCCCAGTGAGAAATCAAGGTATACAAAATATCTTGCACTAAACAGCCTTATTGCCGTAATATTGGAAATCGTTTTGTATAACATGCTTGATGCGTGATTTTTCTCCTTTTTCTTCCAGGATCGTGCGGAAGCTGTTACGCATTTTCGTCTCTTGGGATGTTGGAAGCACGGCTGCGCATCATGACTAACAATACAGTGAATGTAGTGTTCTCTCCTCAGGATATAGTTAGTTGCTCTGAATACGCTCAAGGTAAAAGACTGCATTTCGATATCATTAATTGGTTTCTTTCTATATGTGTGTGGCACACACGCTACAGTTTTGTACACTGCGAACAGAAAAATGTTTAATAACAGATCTAAATTCTAATTTAAAGTTTCGTGGAAAAACTTTTGTATTGATATCTTTTTCTTATACATGGTAAAGCATTTCCGCCAATTACTTTCAACAGAAAATAATCTAGTCAATTCATTTTACGCTGGCCTTTTATTTTTTATATATTATACACACGTCAAGCAGAGAATTTAAATTTTGGAGAGTTAAAAAAAAAAAGGACCATGCGGTTCACATAGGTTATTAATACTTTCCAACAGTACACACTTTTTACTTCGTTTAACCGTCCCACCAGTGGCCGAGCGGTTCTGCATTCAAAGCTGGTAGGTGGGAAATGTCACGTTCGATCTCAGGTGTAAATTGTAGAGTGCAAAAGTGGCGCAGAAAATCACCATGCATATATCCTAAAGAAAAAGTTCAATTGCCTCAAATTTCTGAAACTTTCATAACTCTTTCTAAATTCTATAAACACTATTTTAACCTTGGCAACGCCAGGCAGACCTGTTAATTACAAAATAAAATAATAGATAAATGAAATCGTGTTAATTTTTTTTTTTCTTTCTTCAACACACACACACACAAAAGAGAAAAAATCTAGGGTAATTTTATTTGTTCTGCATCTATATATGCATGTTTCAGGATTTAAAACACCTTCAACATACCTTCTTTATACAAGGATTGGAATCTTCCCTCACAGCGCAATCAGAAAACAAAATCTTCAATCGAACCCATAGACAAAGTTTCTCACTTCTGGTGGTTACGCAGTACTTTTTGTAAATGTAGGGTACAGAGACTAGACGTTTGTCGGATATTTTTTTTTTTTTTTTTTACGTAGGGCGACTAAAATCTTTCGCCCAGGACGGCTTAAAGTGTAGAGATGGCCCTGAATACAAGGCTATGAGTTACAAGGAAATATATATTTGCATATATAGACAGATATAGACAGGCAGATACAACGGGCGATTGAGCGAGGCGGTAGTCCTCCTCCCCACCTCTTCCAACCCCACAGAAACGTATTGGTTAAGTAGCGAGTTAATCATGAAAAACGGCAGTTTTTCGAGTGACGCAAGCGGAAGGACAAACGGACGGAACGCTGCGAACTCATATATACGCCTAGTTTGACATCAAAGAGATTTGTAAAAGCCGACACTTAATATCTCAGCAAATATGCCATATTTTGTTCTGATATTACCAAAATAGTCTTTTATCGTCGGTCTTAATCTATCCTGAAAATTTTACGTTTCTACATGCAATATGTTTTGAGATCTGAATCTCAATTTAAAGCCAAAAAGGGAAAATGTGTGGTGTAAGCTGTAAGGATGTAATGGACTAAATTCATGAAAAAATATCTCTAAAACCGCACGAACGATTTTAATTTAATTAATATATGTTGTTAATGGGATCTTTCTGAATCTAGTAACGTTTTCGTTTTTTTCAGGAAAACTCTTGTTTTTTGTAAAAGTTGCTTTAAAAATAGAACTATATTACTCCGCCAAAATGCTGCTTTTATTCGGCGAAAATGTCGTAATTCGGTTCTCACTTTCAAGGCACGTTGGTTGGCTGACCAACGTGAATGCAGTCAATGAATTATTTAAACTTTCCTTTTTTTAACGCAAAAATACTTTATTACATTTTTTTATATATTTATTGTATATATACTAAGTCAAATTCACTTAAATATATTTTCTCTTCTGCTATGAAAAAGATATTTTTGATTTCAAAATTTCATATTTAGTCAAAAAAGTATTTAGATAACATTTTAAATAAGGAAGTATTTTGTAATTTTAGACATTCCATTTTATCTTAATAATGATGAATTTACAATTTTTTAAAGCAAAAAATTTTTAATAATTCATAAACATTGATTTTGTAGTAGCTCAATCATTTGCGATTCCTATTCATGTATCATTCCGCAGAGGGAATAGGAAAAAAAACAGCAAATGCAGTTTTGGCGCCATCTTTTGTTTTTAATTTAAATGAAAACATACACTTTTGCAAATATATATATATGTATATATTTCTTTTTAAAAATTAAAAATATCTTTTCAAAATACAGTTAAAGTTTATTCATATATTCACTTTTCAGACTTTAAAATGATGCATATTTTAAATATTAACATCTTTACTTTGAAACCCATAATAATTTATTTAAAAAATATAATTCTCTATTTCTTTCTTTCTTTTTTTAATTAATTAATTTCTGTATGAAAAATTCCATTTCATAAATATATTTACAACTACAATAAACAAAAAACCCTCCTTTAATTTTAAATGATTATTTTTACATGTTTCTAAGCAATTAAAAAAGATTTTTTTTTTTTTTTTTTTTAAGAAAAATAGTTTAAATATCGGAATGTATATTGTTTTATCATGAAGGCCATCTAGTGGCGCCATCTCGTAACTTATATTAAAACCATATACATTCCTATATTTTATTTATTTTTCTTAAAAAAAAAAAAAAAAAAAGGGCACTTTTAATTGCTTAGAAACATGTAGAAATAATTATTTAAAATTAAAGGAGTTTTTTTTTTTTTTCTTATTGTTGTTGTAAATATATTTATGAAATGGAATTTTTCATGCAGAAATTAATTAATTAAAAAAAAAAGAAAGAAAGATAGAATTATATTTTTTTAATAAACTATTATTGGTTTCAAAGTAAAGATGTTATTTATTTATTTTGATGTGTTTTTCAATAATTGCTATTTGACACATTTTTCATGAATTTTAATTCTATTTTAATTTTTTTTTTTTTTTTAATTAAATATACAGCGTATTTATCCCCTCTTTCATCCCCTAGCCATTATTGCTTTAAATAATAATAATAATAAAATTAGTTTGATTATGTTAATATTTAAAATGTGTATCATTTTAAAGTCTGAAAAGTAAATATATGAATAAACTCTAACTGTATTTTAAAAAGAGATTTTTAATTTTTAAAAAGAAATATATATATAACTTGTATTTTCCATAAAACTTAAGCTAAACTTGTATTTTACTTAACTTGTATGAACTTTAGCTTAACTTGTATTTTCCATAAATTTTTTCTCCAAATGATTTTATCTTATTTTTAAAATTATAGAAATGTAGAGCTTAATTTATATTTTGTCTATTTTTTTCCACTAAATATTTTTATGAAATAATTTTTACCTGCACTTTTGATGAAAATTTAAATTGTGAATATTGGAGCAGTATCTAAACTTAGTCTCAAAAGGGAAAAGACAATAAATAAATTTCCATTTTTAACATTAACTTGATTTTTTTTTTTAAATTGTTTAATTTGCATTTGTAATTCTCTAAAAAGAAACTTGCAAAATGTAAATTACGTAATTCTAACTTAAATTTGAAATTTCCCACTTATTATTGTTATTATTATTTTAAAGAGTTTGAGAATCCCACTCAATATTTTTTTCTAGTGCGAAGCTTCTCCATTTTGTTCCAAGTGGCAGACTACTTGAAAATTTGTCAGCATGATAACGTTTGAAATACTGAATTAATTCAAACTAAATTTGTAGTGTGGATTTATCTCAGAAATGTATTTGTTATGCTCATTTGCCAACTTAATCTACCCTCTTGTTTCCCTGTGCCAGCCCACTGAAAATTTCAAATTTACATTAGAAAGGTTTTATGAACCGATTTGCTTAAAACTCCATATATACAAGCCTTCATTAATAAATCCACCACCTCCATTAATAAATTGTAGCTGCCATCTTGAAAAAAAAATGGTGGCAACTTCATAATAAAAAATAAATCAGTTCACCCTTCCTAGGAGCCAGAAGGACTTGTTTTTATTTTTTGATCAATAACCCCTAAAAAGTAATGATATCAGTACAAAAAACCCTTAACGGGTTAAAAGTTTGTGACGCCGCTACTTTATGGCTATAAGAATTTGAAATATGAGTCTTAAAAATAATGATATCAAATTTTAAGTGACACTTTGCAATTAGTTAAAATATACATAGATTTTCTTATTTGATCATTTACTTTCTACTTTTATTTATATTTATAATGCAAGCGTAATATTTTTAGTTTCAAGATCAGACAGATATATAGAATACACTCACCGATGCTTTTTCATTTACATTTCAAATTCAAAATAACAGTTTTAAAAGGAATGATATAAAAATTCCAGTGGCGCCTCGGTGTTATTTTAAAAGATTTGTTTTTAGATTCCACTAAAACTACTTTTGTTTTGTCTAATAAAGTATATTTACATATTGAAACAGTGCTTTTAATTTTCAAATATACTGTCAAATAATTATACTTTCACTGAGTTTGCATTATAAATTAAAATTATTTATTTCAATAAATTGATTTATCTTTTGCGTCACGCTATCCAAAACTGCAAGTAAAATCTGTGTAAATGTTTTCTTTACGTCACACTACCTCTTTGCACAAATTTTCACTCAGTTGAATACTATGATATACTATGTTTTGGATAGCGTGATGCAAAAGATAAATCAATTTATTGAAATAAATAATTTTAATTTATAATGCAAACTCAGTGAAAGTATAATTATTTGACAGTATATTTGAAAATTAAAAGCACTGTTTCAATATGTAAATATACTTTATTAGACAAAACAAAAGTTGTTTTAGTGGAATCTAAAAACAAATCTTTTAAAATAACACCGAGGCGCCACTGGAATTTTTATATCATTCCTTTTAAAACTGTTATTTTGAATTTGAAATGTAAATGAAAAAGCATCGGTGAGTGTATTTTAAATATCTGTCTGATCTTGAAGCTAAAAATATTACGCTTGCATTATAAATATAAATAAAAGTAGAAAGTAAATGATCAAATAAGAAAATCTATGTATATTTTAACTAATTGCAAAGCGTCACTTAAAATTTGATATCATTATTTTTAAGACTCATATTTCAAATTCTTATAGCCATAAAGTAGCGTCACAAACTTTTAAACCGTTAAGGGTTTTTTGTACTGATCAGATATATATACATATATAACAGGATATTGAAACTCCTGATTTGATGATCCACTTCCACTAGTAAATATTTTGAAATTATAAAGCTATTATGAGGGTTTTAACTAGTATTTTTTAACTAACTGGAATAATTTAAATTAAATGGTTGAATTTTTCTCATCTTTTGGTATAAAATATGATAATTATGTGCCCATCACATTTACGATTCTGGGGCATGAATAGTGGTATCAATGCCAATAGTAAATGTGTTGTTCAAATGTAAATGGTGCGATGAACCAATTTTTTAAAAAGCTTTTAACTTCTATTCTACTTATCATATGAAACGTTTCAAAATCTTAAAACCTTTCTAAGAATACGCATATCATTTTGAAAAAAACCTCGCGTAAATAGCAGTTTTTGAGTCTATAAGTAACACACATACTAACATTTCGTTATATATATACAGTCGGCAGGGGCGTAGCGTGAAAATTTGATTGGGGGGGGGGGAAATCCGACGTTTGGCGCCCTTTCGTATTCCTCATCTGAAAATGCCACCCACATACTTGCAAGAGTGTTGCCAACCGACGAGAGGGCCTTTCGCCCCCCCCCCTCTCCTTCGGGGCATTATTCGTAAAGTCTGCCAAGAAAAAAAAAAAAAAAAAAAAAAAAAAAAAAGGCTGTTTTTTTCCCCCCCTCCATTTAGTAGCTTTTTTTTATACTTCTTTGGAGCATTTAAACTATATTAATTAAAAACGAAGTGTTGAATTACTAAACTAAATGTATGAAAAAACCTTTACTGACTTCGTTGCTTGCCGTTCAACTTTTACACCGGGTCATGTATTTAGTTTAGTAATTCTTTGGAGCATTCTAAATTTTTTCAGCGAATCTATATATTAATACGCAGACATGAAATTCCTCTTACATTTTTAGCCTATTCAATAAAAGGAAGGGCTTACAAGTAGTATCGTTCGAAAAATATGGTTAATGTGCTTTGCAGAAATAAATACATTTATATATATTCTCGTATGAGACTAAACAAAAGCATCTTTCTTAGGACAACCAGAGTATTGGTTTGAGATAAAGTAGAACAACTGAAAAAGATTTTTCCCCCTTTTCCAACAAGTTTAAAGATATTACATTATAATTCAGGTAAAACATAAAACTTTGAAAATAAATTTTAAGAAATGAAAGTAGTAACTGTTCCTAAGGAAAGCAACTTTATGTTTTTAGAGTGGATAATACCTAATCTCACCGACAGCCGTGGCCCATGTTACTCTATGGGAAAGTTTGATTTCATGATTACTCATTACATAATGTATATTTAAATTCTGTTTTCACATTTAGAAAATTTACAATCGTTTATTTATTTTTAATGTAATTCTAAGTTCAAAAATCTGAATTTTCAATATGTGCATTTTTCTCTTTCTTTCTTTCTTTTCTTTTTTTTTTTTTTTTTTAACCACAAAATGAAATATTAAAAATTTATCAATTTTTGGAAAATGAGTAAGAAAAACATAAGCCTTACACATTTGTTCTGATCTGTCTAGTCTTTCGAAAGAAATTAATTACTTAAAATATCTTGCTCTTTCTCGAGGCTA
Source organism: Salticus scenicus (assembly GCA_963930645.1). Taxonomy (NCBI): domain Eukaryota; kingdom Metazoa; phylum Arthropoda; class Arachnida; order Araneae; family Salticidae; genus Salticus; species Salticus scenicus. The sequence continues at coordinate 19,159 of CAWVNO010000811.1, forward strand.
TAATCACTCTATTATTAATAAAACTTTATATAAATTCAAGAATCTAAACGTTCTGATACCAAATTGAACGATCACAGTCTCATCCCAGTTGTTTTACCTTTTTATTTATCACTTTCTTTTAAAACTTCTAAAATTCTCTCTCCGTTTGGTTTTAAAGTCATTTAGAAACCCGTCAACAAAATTAAATTATCTTCTCTTAAAGATCCCATTCCTACTGAAAACCGTTCTGGCATTTATTTAGTCTTATGTTCGTTGTGCAATTTAGTTTATATTGATCAAACAAGAAGGTGTTTGAAATATAGAATAAATGATCATCATCGAAATGTTCGTAATGAAGAGATCTCTAAATCTATTGCTTCACACTGCTGGGCTCATAGTCATCGTTTTGATTTTTCTAAAACTAACATAATTTCATCTCCTGTCTTCTCTTCCCATTTGAATATCCATGAAGATTTTTACATATTTAAAAATTCGAAAAATCTTCTTAATGATATTTGTTCCACTTCATTCTTGTCTGATGCTATGAAATTACTCACATTAGTTCAATTTTCCTTTAATTTTGAAATTTTTAGATTTTGTTCCCTTTTTTAATCTAATTTACTTAGGTATTTATTTGTTTTCTTCTTTTATTTCATAATTATGTAGGGCTGACACTAGGCTAATTTGGCATGGTGCCCTTTTAAACAGTTTTTAGCACCCTGTGGCCCTTTTTAAACATATTTTAGCACCTGGCAGCCCTTTTAAAAAAAATTTTGGTATAAAGTAGTCTTTTCTAACATTTTAAATGTTTAGAGGCCTTTACATTCCCCCCCCCCTGACTTTTAAACTTTCTTAGCAGTAGTTCTTCAGCATTCCTGGAATAACAAATGCATACAGCCTATATGTATATATACAAGGAAAATTAGTAATTTACTTTTGTTACGTACAAAAATCATAACATAGAACACCGCAAATTATGCAAATAATGCCCCTTTTTATTGAATTCCCCCAGGCGGCCCTTTTATTTTAGAGTCAGCACTATTCTCCTCACACCAGTATTTATGTTTACATTCATCTGTATATATTTTTGCTGCTCACTTAAAACGATTTTGTGTGTTTCTGCTTTGGCTGAAGTACTTGTGCCTAAATTTTTTCGCCTGACGAAGGATCGTGTGTTCTTTCGAACCGAAACAATTATTGGAAGTTTATTGAATTTTATGGTGTTTATTCAAAGTTTTGTAATTATTGCTTTTAAACGCCAGGTCTGTGGTGTTTTCTTATTATGAAATTAGGTATTATTCACTCTTAAGGAAAAAGAAAATCAGTAATTTATTTATTATTATTATTTTACATATTTAAACCAATTAAAAAACGTTTTTCTTTTTTCCCATATTGTGTGAAAAATATTTTAAGAAATGTAGTAGCCATTGCTAAGGAATGCGACAGAATTACCGCATGCCTTTATGTGGAAGAACAAACTAAAAAAGAGTCCCATTGTCCAAAATTAAATCTTTTTTATACAGAAATATATATCTTACTTAGGTGTTGGTGTCGGTGTTTGGGAAAAATTCCGAGTGACTGTTCTAGGGTCCTAGGCCTGAGGGGGAATGCCTTCTGTGGAGGTCTTTCTATGGGATCCTAGCCCGTATTTACGCAAGTTTCGGAGAAAACCACGGAAAATTCCGAACGACTAGGCCGACAAGCGCGATCTGGGATCGTACCCGGCACCTCACGTCTACCTGCTTGACAGAAAGATTGTGGATTCAATAATCGAGCCAATTGAAGATTATCATGAAAGTCAGTCTCTGGTGCGCATAAACTCTGTCGTAGCTGCAATATCCTTCATGCTCCGTGCAAATAATACCTCTGGAAGATACTGAAGCGGGGGAGCCCTCTTCCGCAGAAGATAAAAATTGTGATGGCTTGTCTTCGGATCGCCACTGGGGCGTTAATCCCAAACCGTCGCCAATTGCCCAATATGTGCCTATTAATGCGACGTTAAATCAGCTTCCTTGCGCTATTTCATGTCATGAAACACTAGTTGAATTCTATAGACTTATAAATATTTCAAAACCTGTAAGCGATGAAACTAAAATAAAAAATTTGCTTAAAGGATCACTTAGAATCAAAAATTGTTAGTGAGAAATCGTTATAACCAAATCAAACCTTATCTAATTTCGTTTTTATACAATAGCCATAACGTACAATAAACTGCTTTTTTTTTTTTTTTTTTTCCGAGCTAAGGTCTTGAAAAAACATAATTTTAAGTCTTTGGAGGTGAGAAAGCGATTGTGCATACTTACGAGTCAGTTGTAAGTATCTGAAATGGGAGAAGGGCGCCGCAGTCGCCACAGGGCGTGAATTTGCTAAGGTCAGAATTTTCAAGGGTCGTTGCATGGTAAGCGAACATGTTGTTGTAGGTGCCTGAACAGGGAAGGGCGCCGCTCAGCTGGAGTTTGTTGCAAACTTATTCTTAAAGTGTCCTGAATACGATCAAAGTTTACAACAGTCTTTTGCATGGTAAGCGAACAGACTATTGTAAGTGTTTGAAATGGGAAATCATGCCATAGGCGCCCCCAAACAGGAATTTGTTATAATAAGATTTTTTTAAGGGTCGTGATAACGAAGAGAATTTTCAAGGATAGTTTGCACAGTAGGAAAATTGGTTGTTATACACGTTTAAAAAGGCTGTTTTAGGCGTCTAATTAGTTAATAGGGCGCCACCTAACGGGAGTTTGCTACAGTCAGACATTTTAATGCGAACTTTTTTTGCTGGTCGGTGAACCAGTTGGTTGCCGAAGGAAGCTTCTGATGCATAAAAATCTTAAGTGTTTTTGGTAACAAACGATAATCAACAAAATTATGATCCACTTTCAAATGAACTTCAAGGCGCAAAACAGCGCCCCAGAAACCTCATTATGCCTTTGAATGTGCCTGAACAGGGAAGGGCGCCGTTCAGCTGGAGTTTGCTACTCTTAAAGGGTCCCGAACACGATTAGAATTTTCAACTGTCTTTTGTACGGTAAGCGAACAGGCTATTGTAAGTAAACAAAATGGGAACTCATGCCATAGGCGCCCCCAAACAGGAATTCGTTATGATCAGATTTTTTTAAGCGTCATGAATACAATGAGAATTTTCAAGGGTCGTTTGCACGATAGGAAAACAGGCTGTTTTAGGCGTCTAACTAGTTTAGAGGGCGCCGCAGGCGCCACCAAACGGGAGTTTGCTACAGTCAGACACAACAATTTTGCTGGTCGGTGAACCAGTTGGTCAGCTTGTGATACATAAAACTCTTAAGTGTTTTTGTTAAATAACAATAATTAACAAAATTATGATCCACTTTCAAATGAACTTTAAGTCGCAAAACAGCGCCCCCAGAAACTTCAATATGCCGCCCTATTTTTTAAAACATTGGGGGGGGAGACTCCCCCCCCTCCCCCCCCCCCTCAAGCTACGTCCCTGACAGTCGGTAACAAAAGTATCCGAACAGTAGGAAAAATTCCTATATAAAAAAAGTAGAGTTAATACTGTTTTGTTAAATAAATCCTTGTCGAATCATGTTCTTAGACTGACTAAGATAATGATTCGACAAGGATTTATTTAACAAAACAGTATTAAACTCTACATTTTTTACATATGAATTTTTGCTAGTGGAGACTTTTGTTACCGATTGTATATATATGTATATTACAAACACATTATGTGTAATATATATGGTAATATATATAGAGTGTTTCGCTTAAAAACACTACAGGATCGAGCATTTTCGGTAACACATTTAGAATCAAGAATGTCAAATTCATACAGTTCTCCCATATACACTTAAAGCGACAAACAAAAGAAAAAAAAAAAAAAAATCTGGTGTGTCACCCACACGACTTTCTCTTACCCTGAAATTTAATACTATAAATACAGGTTGCAGATTAAAAGGTAAGATAACGAGTACTGTTATGTAAACCTGCGTTAAACAATTCATATTAGGCTTCTGAAGAGCTTTATATGATAATTAGTTCTGTGTGAGGGGGACTGCCGCCCCCCTCAACCCCCGTTTCATTAATGCACCTACATTTATATAGAATTTAATTCGGTTATTAAGAAATAATTCTGTTTTTAAAAAATAATTTATTAATATTAATATTAAAAAAAAAAAATCTTTTATGATAATGCAGACGATTTCCATATTAGAGAAGTAGTATAACACCAAATATCTAAAAAAAGCCCTTTTTATTCTCAATATTAAAAAAAAAAAAAAAAAAAAATGCGATTTTTTTCTAATGTTTTTTTTTTCGTTAAAAGTAAAAAAAATCAATAACTTTGTTTTAAATTATCGCATATCGATGGTTCAACCATTCGTTTTAAAGGTATTGGCGAGCTTTTTTGAAAGATACCCATCATGAAAATTTACTCCCCTCGAGGGGGGACTTCCCCCCCAGGTGGGGAGGCGAGGCTCCTACATACACAAAAATTTTTCCCCAGTTAACTATCTCTATTACAAAAAATATATATTCGTTTCATTTGGTTTAGTGCAGTCTATAGACGTTAAACTCTACTTACCTGCAATTTCCCCCATAGACGTAATGTATTAGAATTCTCTTGATTGTCCCAGTACACGAACCATTTGCTTGATCTTAACGAAAAGCTTACTGTAGCATCCCTATATGATACACATTTAGAATACCAAGTTTGAACTTTCTGCGATAATTTGTTTTTGAGATATGCTGATAACAGACACACACACACACACAGACCATTTGCTAAAAACATGATTTTCGTATTCAGGGGACCTCAAAACGTGTAAATATAACAAAATATCGCATTCGAAAATTTGACCCCAAAACAATACTTTCTCTACCTTATGGGTAAGAGAAAGTAAAAAAAAGCCGCACTTGGATATTTTCATTTTCGTCTTCTACAACCGCCAATTTTGTCGTTTAAAAAGCAAATTTTCTAACAGATTTTATTATGTTGTCCTCCACATACACTTTAGCTTTGAGTCCAGCGTTAAAAAACAAAATGCAATTGTCAGGAAAATTGTAATTTTAGAAATTATTTCAAAAATGGTAAGAAAAAGGCAGTTAGCGATGCCACAAAAAAGATTAATTTTTGAGGGAAAATCAAAAAAATATTTTAATACGTAAGATGGCAAAATAATTAAATGTTAACGAAATATTGGTAAAAGGGTTTTTAGCAAGATATAAAATTTTTTAGCCGTTTAAACTCGAAATTTGGTTTTCGGCGGCCATGTTGCTCATGCAAGCGAGATGACCGTAAGTTAAAAAGCCATTGCTTATAAAATCGGTTTGTATTACATTTAGAACATAAAAGATATTCGGAAAAAGGGTTTAGCAGCATAATTTCTTTAACTGCAGTACAGCAACTATTAAACCAAGCAGTTTTAAATGACAGAAAATTTGAAAAAATTCCATTCTTAGTGAAGAGAATTAGGAAAGCAAAACCTCAGACGGCTAAAAAAAATAAAAAAATAAAATGATTAGTTAATTGGGCTGAACTGGTTCTCTTTGATGAGTCAAGTTTAACTTATTTCGAGCTAAAGAAAACAAGCAGATCTGAGAACGAAAATATGACCGACTTAATGAAAATCGCACTTTTAAAACAGTGGCACATTCCGTACATTATGGTACGGAGGTGCATAACTTTTCAAACAGTCGGGCAAATTTTTATGCTCAAGGGATCAATTAACTCGAAAGAAAACACAATCTTCATAAAAGTGGCGCCTGACCGACTATTTTGGAGGTATCTTGGACATTTCTGCAAATAGCATTTCAAGAGGATAATGTTCATTACTACACGGCGTCTATGGTAAGTTTATTCACTTCAAATTGCCAAAATTTCCTATCCATTCCCATGAGAACCTATAATTCTGTAAGTAATCATATTTTTTTCCACTTTAAGTTAAATCCCACAAAGGGTATAGTAGAATTTCTTCTTTACCAGACATGGAAATAGTCCTAATCTCGACCCGCTCGAAAAGGTTTCGTCTATAAAAAGGCGGGGGAGAGGATTCGAAATTTGCAGCCTATAACTTTGCCATAGCTAGAAAAAATTATTTGTGATATTTGGCACATTGAAATTTCTGAGATTTATATTAAAACACTGTATAAAACTATGACATTGTGCATTAAAGCAGTAATTCCATATAAAGATGGAATTAACCAAATGCACAACACATATTTTTAATAAAAAATTGCTTAGATCTAACAAATAAATAGTTTTATTTCGTATATTAAAATATAACTTGTTTATTTCATATAATAAATCATAATAGAATACAAAGTGTATGGTTATTACATTATGTTCAAAAAGAAAATTTTATGCAGAATTTTAAAAAGTACTTCGTAGAGTGCGATAAAGCGAATTATTAAATCGAAAATGTACATAAGTATCATTTCATACCTTTGGTATTATGCAAACAAGACAATTTTATTTGTTTCAATAACATTAGTTTTGAAGTTATTACAAATGAAAAAGGTTTAAGTCATTTTTTCTGCAGTGCGGTTTTTTTTTTTTTTTTTTTTTTTTTTTTTTTTGTCGCTTAGTGTGTACATATATATATATATATATATATTTACAGGGAGGATTTATTTATTTATTTATTTTTTATCGGTGTTATAAATTTTTGTGTGTGATCATTTCAGGATGCGAAGGTGGTTTCCCGTACGTCACTGCAGGAAAATATGCTCAGGATTTCGGACTTGTCTCCGAAGACTGTTATCCATACCAGGGGCAAGATGATACATGCAGTTTAAAAAACTGCAAGAGATACTACGTCGCTGAATATAACTACGTTGGAGGATTTTTCGGGGGGTAAGAAAAACAATTTGTTTTCTACCTGAACTATTTGTTTAATTTAGATCTATCATCATCATTATTGTTCACATTCAGTATACAGACCAGTAAACAGTGAACCGAGTTGGTGAAATATTATTTTCAAAATTTTATAAAACAGTTACACAAATTTTGATGAATTTTTTGTAAATCCATTCAAGTTTAAAAAAAAAAAAAAAAAAAAAAAAAAAAAATCTATGACCATTAAAGAACAGAATATTTACCATATCATTTAAAAATCTGGAGTGACTTCACTCGACTTTCCTAACATTAAGTAATTAAAGATTCTTTAAATAAATTAGAGTAAAGCGCGTATCAGACACGAGTTTATAGGCGATTTTAGAGCCAACCACTGATCAGCGCCGATTTTTCGGAAAAAATTGTCTCTACTCCTAGTGTGATAGCGCGCACCCAACTTGCCCAACTTCTTCAGAGCTGTCTTGATAAAATTGTCTCTACGTCTACACACAATTTTTCCACAGACTCATCCAATCAGGATGCGCTAATTTGATACGTCATATTTCCAAGATGGCGGAACAAGGGAATCGCTTAAAGTGAAAATTTGAAGAAGAAATATTATCGTTAAGCACGTTTATTTTACCGTTAAATGATAAGAATTTTGAATTAATCGTTTTTATTTTCGTATGGTGTTATGACAATAGTTTCAACAAAGATCAAAATAGAAATAATAATACGATATTTTACACATATGAAAGGGAATTTTAACACTAAACATTGCGTATTTTATTCGCGGCTAGAAAAGTGATAGGCGTCAGAAGTTAGTCTTCTTTCATCCAATTTCTCATCCGTCTATTGTAACCTCTACGGTGTTTTCGTCGAGGAAAAATCGGCGCTAAAGTCGACTCAAAAATTGGTTGTTCCTAAAGTTGCTGGGTCTGATACGCCCTTAAGAGAAATCTGAAATCAATCAACTCAATCGAATAAGGTGTTTAATACTATTGCACTTCAAATATTTTTGAGCCCCATGGTTTATTTTAAGATAAAGAATATTTCGTTGTGTCCCTGTAAAAAAACTAGTGCTAGATTCACCAAAATTTATATATTTCGTGCTGCTACAGTGACTTATAACATACGTATCAACTTTCAGCTCATTCAAATAAAGCATTTAGACGCTATCCTATCATATTCACTCACACATATACAGTCGGTGACAAAAGTGTCCGAACACTAGCAAAAATTCCTATGTAAAAAATGTACACTTAATACTATTTTGTTAAATAAATCCTTGTCGAATCCTGTTCTTAGTTAGTCTAAGTACAGGATTCGACAAGGATTTATTTAGCAAAACTGTATGAAGCGTACTATTTTTACATAGGAATTTTTGCTAGTGTTCGGACACTTTTGAAACCGACTGTACATACGGACGTCACGAAAATTCGTGTAAAATCGTAGATATCTCAAATAGGGGAGATCGTATCAAAACTAAAGTTGGAGGTGCACAACTATAGACATCATGACTGTTACAAATATAAATTTGCAACATTCTACGATCATTTGTTTTTGAGCTATGCAAAGTGCAAAATCCATTTGGGATTACAATACTTTCCTTATATGTACTATGTTTTGAAAGCAATAATTAACTCTAGTACGTACATTAAGCGATGTGGATAGTGACATTAAGGAAATACACAACCATTGTCACAAAGCGAAATTTGTTAAAACCTGCAACAATTTTATTGAGAATTTTGAGGACGAACTACCTTTACTTGGTTAAAAATTTTTAAGAAGTGATTAAATATAACTACATTTATTCCGTTTTCAATTAATGAAAATAGTTGAAGGGATGTTCAGATAGGTCATATTCCTTTTAGAAATTTCTCTTCGAATAGGTGATGCCACACAGAAATAACAGACTGTTTAACGATTTCTAAATTCTCTCTTAATCATGGGCTCTGCAAACAGCATTGGACGAACCTTTATCACGAATCCTGTTATTGGTGCATGCAAGTGATGCACACAATATGGAACGACCTTGATTAATTTTGATGTTTAATTCGACAACTAAAATAGCAGTTTTATGTCGTTTTCAATCAGCGGAGTGACAGCTTGTCTCTGACTTTAAAAGGTTAATTTCCCACAAACATAAAAAAGAGTTTTCTGAAAGTTCATACAAACTCAAGGTATTCTAAAACAAGAAATAAATATCACCGAGCTGTAAACAAATGATAAGAAGACATAAAGAGTAACTATTCCTTTACAAAATCGAATCAAGCAACTATTATAACTTCTTTTATAGATTGAAATTTTTCTCTTAGCTTTTACAGGTATGAATGGACTCTACCCAGTTTCGTCTGCTCAATCATGTGATAGAGGAAAACGAATAATCGAATTCTGAGAATCGAATTCAATTAAATATTGTTCTTAAGAAAAAAAATGTTAATATTTAATATAAAATAAAATAAAAGTAATATTGTGCATCTGTAAACAGTAGAATAGTTGTATTTGTAAATTTAATAATTTTTAAAAAACACTTTATGTGTTTATTTATGTTTACCTGTAAGAATCGATTTTTGTATGTTGTAGTGTAACTATAACATTAACTGATCTAGCAATAAATAATAGGTTGTTCTTGTGGAATGTTTATGGATTATAATTTGAAATTTTAAAATGTTTTCATTTAATTTAATTGCATAGAGGTGTTACAACAAGTTAATTAACTTAGTTATTGGTCTAAATGGATTTACGCAGTACGATATTGCACTGTCACTGATTTAAGTACCAAAAATCAGAATATTTAACCTGTTCTTCATGAACATCAATAACAAATATAAAATAAATGATGATTGTAAATGTATACAGCAGACAAAAGAGGATGAATAATGATATAAAATGGATTAAAAATGATGATGTATGAAAAAATAACACAGATTAAATACGATTGATCAAAAATAAGAATAGAAAATAGGTTATTTCAGCAATCGCTATAGATGAACAAGACTTCGTCTGCTATTTGTTTTTCCTCTATCATGTGACCTATGACGTCAGGTAGGAAGAGCCCATTCATTTTTCAACCCACAGCATTTATTGCATTACAATTCTTTTAACCAACGCTTGTAAAAAGAATACTAGAGCTAATTTTAACTTGACTATTATTTTCGTTTTTCAGTAGTACGGAATCCATGCAAATTTGCTACTTGTATTTAATTTATAATTTTACTGTTGAACAGCGTAATTAAAACTTTCGCTAGAAGCAGATTATTTATTTGAGATAGGCGAGCAGATTGCCACAAAATTCTGTATGTAGGTAATTCATGAGACATGCTGAAGATAATTCAGAAACAAACTTTTGAATCAAAATCATCGTAATAAAATATATCGTATATATTACGTATCAAAATATCGTATATATTACGATATATATACGATAGATCATTGCATCGGAAAGCGGAAAATATAATAAACAAAAGTACTCGTACTTAATACCTACACAATTTAATACTTTACTGGTTAGTTTCTGATCCTGTGCAGGTTACTCCATTTGTTCGCCCTACTAGTGGCCAAACGTTTCTGCGTTCAATGCTGGTAGACGGCAAATGCTGGATTCGATGCCATGTTATGGTCACCAAACTAACCGTTCAGCGTTTTCCGTGGTCTCTACCGAAACTCGCGTGAATACGGACTAGGGCCTCTTTAAAAAGATCTTCCCCGGAAGACATTCTCCTTATGGTTAGGTTCCTAGTGCAGAAAACTGGCCTTAACCCGAACACTAATACTCAGTTTGTTCAATTTGTTATTGATCAGGTGTTATTTTTCCATGTAAAACATCACCTAACAGACATTTTTTTTTAAATAGAATTTTTTATTAATTTTTTTATTGTCTACATACCAAGTTTGTTGGCAATCCGCTGGCTTGTTTCAGCTGCAAGATTCTGTTTATAGCTAACGTTTATTGTAACTGTAATGTATGTTGGGAATTTTTTTTTTTTTTTGGAGTAGCTCTCTCGCCACTACTTTCGAACATTTAGTAGTTAACAGGCCTTTAAGTAAATTTGAATCTGCGAAATTTTAGTACTTAATCAAAAGTGAAAAGTGCAGTAGGTGATCAAATTATTAGTTTTTCTTTCTTTTCTTCCTCTTCTTCTCCTTATATATATATATATATATATATTTCTTCCGTTTACTAACCAATGGAAGACGTTTTGCAAAATCGGGACTGCCAGAATTGTCAGTCACTAATTCGCTTGTGAGATTAATACCTTTTCTTCCTTTCAGATGTAACGAAGAACTGATGAGATTGGATTTGGTGCAGAATGGCCCTTTGACAGTTGCCATGGAAGTATACGACGATTTAATGGTCTACAAAAGCGGAATATATCACCACAGCACAGTCTCGTCAATGATAGGTTTCAATCCTTTTCGCCTGGTCAATCATGGAGTCTTGATTGTCGGATATGGCATCAGCAACGAGACCGGAGAGAAATACTGGATAGTGAAAAACAGCTGGGGTGGCTCATGGGGTGAAGAAGGATACTTCAGAATAAGGAGAGGCACAAATGAATGCAACATCGAAAGCATGGCAGTTTCGGCAAAACCAATACCCTGAAAGTTTTGTGTACTTTTTTATGCATTAAATGTAAAGCAATTTTTATTATAATAAAAACCTGCATATGTGTTATAAATTTTAGTAATTGTTTAAATATGTGAAAATATAATATAATAAAATTCAAACTGTCTTTTTAATACTTCCCAACAAAGTTAAAAGTGTTTATTGTGACTGCGGTTTGTCTGACTGTCCACGCTCTAAATATTGCCAAAATTTCTTCCTACTGATACAGTGGTCTCAAAATTATACGGACAAGCGATTTCTTAAAATAACAGTCGAAAAAGTAACTAACGTATGGAACTATAATATAAGTTTATTACAATACAAAAATTTTATGCTTATATTACAGATTTCTTGTAGGAAAAAATAAATAAATAAAATTCAAAATAAACTATCTAGTAACGTATGGGCAATGAAAACATTCTATTTTATAATCACCGTATCAAAAAATTGCCTGTTTTGCATTCTGTACATGTGACGTAGCACCCCTTTGAAATATAAAATCACTGCTTGTTCTTCAATTTTCGAATAGCTGGAAAGTGCCTAGCAATGTTCAATTCTCTGCAATTGATATAGTTAAAATTCTCCATTTAAAAGCTCAAAATGTTAAAGTTTCTGATATTGCTAAACAAATGAACCACAGCTGATCTAAATTTCATGACATTCTACCGAAAGGTGACAGTGTGATTAGAAAAAGATCATTTAAGTTGACCAAGAAAGACATCTGAGCGACAAGATAAAGAGATTTTGTTAGCAGTGTCAACTCAAAATACATGGTCTGTCCCGAAAGTAATGCGCCTCATTTTCTTCTGCCCCGACTATCCGTCGCATAGGGTTGCCGCTTGCACGGAAGGGTGGGTGAAGTCTTGGGAACACAGCGCCACCAGCTCCAGTCAGCTCCGAGGTCCTGCAGAGTCACAGTGCCTGTTTCATTGAACCCTTGTGTAAGTCTCGGTCGAAATCAAGATGGAACAAACTCTCGAGCAGAATTGTTGCAGTGTTGTGACTGTGAGGATGATCCGACTGTTTTGAACAATGTGGTAAGTGATGACGAATCTTTTACCTTCTTGTACGACCCATAAACAAAAAGATAGAGCGCAGAGTGGCACACGGCGTCGTTCCCATGCCCAAAGAAGGCAAGAATGAGCAAATCACAGGTCAAAGCGATGCTCATTGTTTATGTTTTTCGAATCAAGGGGATTGGTCCATTTTTAATTTGTTCCACCTGGCCAACCAGTCAACGTCAAATTCTACGTTGAAGTACTGAAAAGGCTAAAGCAACGGGTCAACTGCCTCATGTGGAAGATCAAGAATTCCTGAAAGCTGCACCATGACAATGCTCCTAACGTCTTAACACTAACCCAGCCGCCTTACAGTCCTGATTTGTCCTCGTTCGACTTCCTTTCGTTCCCGAAGATTAAAAAATTCCTCAAAGGACAGCATTTGGGGACCCTGGAGAACATCTAGGTCGCTACGACGAGGTTACTAAAGGACACCTCTGTGACGGACTGCCAGGATGCATATAAAGCAGGGAAATCGCGTCGGAACAAGTGTGTTGAAGCAGGAGGGATGTATTTCGAATAATACTGAGTAAGTGTACGAATCGGTTCAATAAATTTCTTAAAATAAAAATGGGCGCATTACTTTCGGGACAGACCATGTAAGTCTGTTCGTGAAATTTCTAGGATTTTAGCATTTCCTATTTCGAGGTCCTCTGTTCACCGTCGCATACAAGCAAGCAAATTTCATAAATATCGCAGAATGTGGTAGATACCTACGCTGAAATTGCATCATAGAAAAACACGCATTCGTAGAAATAGAAACACATTCATAGAAGGACGAATGAATTGTTAAATGTTTTTTTCAATGACAAAATAAAATTCAGTTTGGTTGGGCCCTAATGGTTGCTCATACCATTTTCATGATCTTCTACGAAAACCTCGCGAGTTCTTTAGTCGACAAAAAGGAGATTTTTTATGATGTGGGCTGCGTTCTGATTCAAAGCAACAACACATATTGCTTTTCTTAATGGTCGACGATGCTCTGAGGAATCTTAAAATGCTTTCAAAAGCAATCTACTTTCATTTAGAAACATCTAAGGAGGAGAAAGCTGGAAATTCCAACAAGATGGTGCGTCAATTTACACCTTCTACTCAACAAAAGCTTGGTTTATGCAGAATCGTGTGACTAGACTAGCGAGCCATCAATCTAAACTAGGGGGTGGGAATCGATTAAGAGTTTTAACTGGGTTAATCATAGTTCATTAATCGATTAATCGGATTTTTAATCTTTTTTTTTTTTTTTTTTTTACATATATATATATAATTTTATTTCAGTGATGAATAAAACTCTCATATTGTGTACAGTCGGTAACAAAAGTATCCGACTACTAGCAAAAATTCCTATATAAAAAAAGTAGAGTTAATACTGTTTTTTTTTAAATAAATCCTTGCCAAATCATGTTCTTAGTCAGTATAAGAACATGATTCGACAAGGATTTATCTTTATCCCTTCGGACTAGAACACAAAATGTTATTTTCTGTTTCTACTTCGATAGTTACTATCAGCAATTCTGAACAGACAATAAACGCTTGAAGATATTGTGAAACTCTGTTGACATTTTCCCCATCAGAGGGATAGTGGAAATCTCAATCCCTTCTTTTCTTTTCTTTTTTATGTTTAGCATTTCCATTTTTTGAAAGCTTCTTGTTTCTGAGAATACTATTGCCCTAGCCAACACTTTCTGTAGAAGGCTACAGACAGGTGTTGTTGCTCCAGCATGCACATGAAGCGACATTTTGTTTAATAACTGTCCTCCCCTTTTCTCTATCAACAAAAGTGCAACATCTTCTTTTGTGAGGTTTTATTTTTATTTATTTATTTATTTTATTTTATTTTTTGCTTTTTCATAATTTGATGGATGTTTCTTAGAATTTTTGTTAGGAAAATATGTGAAAAAATATTTTGTAGGCAGAACAACATTTTTACTTTAATTCGTAGTTTGAAAATTTTAATCGGATTTTGAAAAATTTTAATCGAATTAATCGATCCGATTAACTCGATTAAAAAAATTGATCGGGACAAAGCGTTGATCGATTAACCGAACCGATTAATCGGCATAGCCCTAATCTAAATTTAAATCCAAATGAAAACCTTTGAAGAGTACAGTCGGTAACAAAATTATCCGAACACTAGCAAAAATTCCTATATAAAAAAATTAATACAGTTTTGTTAAATAAATCCTTGTCGAATCATGTTCTTAGTCAAAGAACTTTTCTTACCGACTGTACTTGCAGGAGAAGGGTGTGCCCATGGTCGTCCGTTTTTGACTATTCTTGAATTAAAGCAACAAGTAAAACAGAATTCTCTAAACACTAGTTCTAAGTATGCCTGATAAAGATTTTCAAAATAACTCAAAGGAATGGATCAAAAATTTGAATTTAAACACAAAATACTACAAAAATCCATCATTTTTTTGGTCAGTTTTTACTTATTTATTTATTTATTTATTTATTTATTTTTTATTATTATTCATTTTTTTTTAAAGCTCAAATTCTGTAAATCCTATACTACACTTCTTTATTGTAATACCTTATGTTCTAATTCCATATGCTTATTATATTTTTGGTGATTACTGCTTCATTTTTTGAACATTTATTTCAAAAAATCTGACCATATAATTTTGAGACGCACTGTAGATGTTATTAAAGTTCACGATAGCACGTTCTCTATTGAAAATTATATAAATAGCACGAATGGTCTGTGTTAAAGACAGCACAAAGAATGTCCATACATTGCATTGCGTTCTATGAGAGGAATTTTTTTAACATAGTGGTATTTTTATTTAAATACTTTTATACAGCACAAATCACAATCAAAGTGACATTTATTATTTACTAGCAGGCTTTACCCGCTTCGCTGGCCCCAGCCCGTCTCGGGTCGCCGCTGCCTATGGCAGCGTCTTTCTCGAGCTAAAATATCGGGTACATAACCTTATTGCTTGTGGCAATGCTCTACCCGTGGGCATAGCCGCAGGCTATAGAGACATTTTATGAGCATGCATTTAGGTGCTTATTGAATGACAGTTTCGAAAAATATAACATCTAAGAAGGTGAAATAGCGCTTATATATTTGAATCCCAGTTACATACGAACAACACTATGCGTAATACACATAATATTTACCTTCCCGTTATTTCCTATATTTTATTTGATTTATCCACTCGACATAAAATTACAACAGTTTCAGGTCAAATATATATTACTACAATATGTTATGAGTTCAACTTCTAATGAGGCAACTAACTTTTTTTTTTTTTTTTTTTTTTTTTTACATAAATATTTTCAATTTTAAATACTTTATGGGTAGTTAATAGCGGTTGGTTTATAGAAATAATAATAATAATAAATCTGTAAACTTCATCATGGTATCTTTATTATAGCTCCTCTTGGCGACTATTTCATTTTTAATAAAATAAAAGGGATCTCGCAAACATGGTGGCACAAATTTATTAAAGCTGTCTTTACCAGGGGAAATATGAAAACTAAGTCGTCAAACATGAATTTTATTTTGAAACTTGTCTTTGAATGATTTAGTTTAAGTATCATTAGCATTTCATCCCACAAAAACTATTAATAATTTGGCTCTGGTGAATTAAAATTTTAATTGGATGGTGATATTGGTATAAGACTTATAAGTTTAAAATTTTAAAGGTTAAAAAGAAAAAGAAAAACGAAACTGCGAAAATTTCGCATGGGTTTGCTTGTCTAAAAGTATATTAATTATTATTATTTAAATTTTAACGTCATAATAACATCATTTTTTCATGTAGATAAGCAAATGTAATTTTTGATAATTTCTTATTAATCACGTGAAAATAATGTCGGAAAAAAGTGAACTAGAAAACTCTTTTGGCAACAATTAAATTTAAAACAAATGTTTAAATGGCTAATTAATGGTCGAAATTTTAATTAATATCCCAGTAACTAACTAAAATGTTTAAATTCCGTTTGCAGGAGCTCCTCCAGAAGGCACCTGAGCATCCGTTTGTCGATTTTTGTACTTCTGCGTTCAGTAGGGGCTGAACGTATAAAAGAACAGACATACAGACAGACAGACAAACATTTCCTTTTATTACTATAGATAGGCTAAAAAAAATGTAGAATTATTCTGATTTTCCATAGAATGTATTATTAGAATTGAGGTTCAGATGGCTACACAAAAATATCCAGATACATTAACGACAGTGGCTGTAATAACGCTTTGTGGACCTTACCATAAAATATTTGAGGAACTTTTTTGTCTTTTTGTGCAAGCCACAACTTTTTAAATTCTGATGGGGGGTAAGAACAATTTTGCCCATTTTTCTAGATAGTCTAGCAAATATAAAAAATAATTTTGAGTCGGTAGGAAGTACTTTAGGCCTCCAAAAACCGTCGAGAGGAGAAGCGTGTCATACTTTTCAATCGTCCCTTGCAGACCCTATATTTTTACTGTCTCTTTTCTTCTTTTTGTGCAAACCTTCAAAAAATATGTCTCTTCAAAAATAATGCCCGACTTCTTTAATAACTCATTTTCAGTTTAATTTATCGAATTATATATTTATCTTTTAAGAAACAAATTAGCATAATTATGTTAGGAAAACTTCTGTAAAGATACTTCAAACTCAAAGTTAATGTGACGCACAGATTATTATACAAATAAGACACTTCTGTATACTCAATGGTAACCAAAATGCGGCTTCAATGACCCTGTTGGTAACGGATGTAAGTTTCGCGAGCTCTACAGCTTGCACAAACGTTCCTCTTATTTTTATTGCATTTATGCTTTGGTTTGGCAACTTTGTTACTGTTGACAGACTTGTTTGTCAAAAACAATAATCTTTAAGAAGCAAGTACTAAATATAAAATAAATTTTAAAAATAAACATGAACCAAAAATATTTTTTCATTTTAAAGCATTTTGTGTTATTTAAACCAAGCAATGTTAAATATTTAACGATTTCATATTGCTATTACGGAAGTACAGTTTGTAATTTTAATTTGCATTTGAATATGAGTGTATTTGACAAAGTATATTTTTAAACATTATAAACATTTATTTTATTTCTCAGAAGAATAGTCGTGAATGTTTCGAGTATGATTTTGTGAATTCAAAAACAATAGCAAGGGTTACATACAAACGGAACGCTTGCAATTTCGATGACGTAAATTTTGCAATTTTTTTGCAAATACAGTCGGCAGCAAAAGTATTCGAGCACTAGCAAAAAATCCTATGTAAAAAAGGCACACTTAATGCAGTTTTGTTAAATAAATCCTTGTTGAATCCTGTTCTTAGTCAGTCTAAGACCATGATTCGAAAAGGATTTATTTAACAAAGCAGTGTTAAGTGTGCCTTTTTTACATAGGAATTTTTGCCAGTGCTCTGATGTTTTTGCTGCCGACTATTGTCATACAGTCGGCTGCAAAATTATTCGAGCACTAGCCAATAATTCCTATATTTAAAAAGTACACTTAAGACTGTTTTGCTAAGTAAATCCTTGTCGAATCATGTTCTTAGACTGATTAAGAACATGACTCGACAAGGATTTATTTAACAAAGCTGTATTAAGTGTATTTTTTTTTGGCAAGGATTATTGCTAGTGCTCGAATAATTTTGCAGCCGACTGTACATTTGGAACGCTTGCAAACGGCTTTGCAACCGAAAGTGTTTCATTTGTATGTACCCCAAAGTGAAGAAAAAGGAGAAAACTTCACATACTAACAGGCTACTAACTACCCGCGAAATAGAAAAACAATTTTCGATTAAAGATGTTATTCATGTAGATCAAACACATGTGGAAGTTCTTACAAGGAACATCACCCAAGTGTCCGGCTCGGATTTCAATGAGAGAGAGGCGTTTTTTTCATATTTGATATGCTATCAAATTTTACTCAAAAATATGCGAAAAATTTGTATTTATACAGCAAGCGAATACTTAATTGAATAATTTAGGTGAAATAATTTTCATTTGTAACTTAAAAAGCGCAAAATCATTTTGCTAAATCATTTTGTATTTTTAAGTCACGCCCAAAGTCGGAGCTTACTGGGGATATGTGGCTTTTAACATTTTAAAAATTCAATAAACATAGAAAACATGGACGATAGCAAAATTTTCTATGATCAAAAATATTTGGTACATGCCCTCTATCAGAAATTAAAATATCATTAAAATCGCAGCCGGACACTTGGGCGATGTTCCTTGTTAGTTCCCCTCTGTTGATAATAGAGAGCCTCGAGAAGAGAGAGACGACAATTGAAGAAATTACGCTACGGCGCATGCTCATAGCAGACTTTTTTTCTACAAACTGGGTTTTGGACATTTTGGTAGAAAAACTCGAATACTTCTCAGTTGAATATCAACAACAAAAAATTTACAGATATCGTTGTTTTTTGGTAATAATCCTTTATTTTAGTTATAGTTCTGAACACAGTTCTTTAAAGTCATTAAAAACACTTTTAAATGTGAATGATAATCACAAACAGATTTCAAACCAATCAGAAGCTGACTCACTACTGACGCCTCTCTCCTTGTAGGCTCTCTAGTTGATAATAGAGTAGACTCCGGACTAGTAACTTTTTTGCTTCCCAACATCATATCCCCACCATTCAACCAATTCATTCTCCAGCGCCAAACTGACTTTTCTACCGCCAAACCGACGTTGCACTTCTATTCTACGACAAGTTTCCTCCACCTTTGTTATCGCTGTTTTATATTTCGATTGGGTATAAATTATACATAAACCACAACCTACATTAACTGAAATGGAAAGCAAGTCATCTAATCCTTGTTATTGATTGAAAGCTTTTCTGTTTGACTTTTCTTTGGAGTTTTAGTGGTAGGAGAAACAAACCATTTAAAACATGCAGAATCCCAAGGACCAGTTGCCAAGAAAGCGATTACCGCCAAAAGAAGACGCAAAACCACTGTGATGTTCCGGGAATTTTTCTTCCTTTCTGTGTCCAGTATAGGGAATCCGTACTCTACTAGTATATCTGATCAATGACTGACTCTGTTACTATCGCTCTGTTTCGCGTTTTAGCTTAACTGTCCTATCTGTATAATAATCTGTAATGTGACGAAACTTATCAAAATAATACAGCTGATTTACTGGATTAGCAAGCTGATTTACTTCTGCAGAAATAGCGAAGTGATCAGCACCAGTGTCTATCTTGAATTTCAATTCTTCATTTTGTATTTTAGCATCAATTTTTCCAATTTTCATTAACTTTCCTTAAGTGAAAAACCATGCCTAAAAATGAAATCGCTAAGCTTTTGGATTGATTTTTAGACAAATAGACCTTTTCGTAATGCCCGATCTTGGCGTATTTCCAACATTTACCACTTCTAGTGTCTAGCAGGAAACATCCTTTTTTCGTGTTTGTGTTTTCCACACCATTTACAACTCTCGTCTTTCTGTGAAATTTTAATATTCCTTGGCATTGTGCTTTACACGTTAACCCTTTGCGGCGAAAGACAATTCGGAATATTTAAATTATACTACCACCGGAATTCATCAACTAAATTAAACTAAAAGAAATTTTAAATTTTAAGGGTAAAAAAAAATGACCTTTTCTGATATGTTATAAACGTAAATTTTTGCTAAAAATTTTCCGGGATGAATTTTTTTAGCTGGATCTTAAATTTTGCGTCCTCGCAGCGAGGATAGCGCGCGTTAAGGGGTTAAATCTATGTTCCCTTTTATTTTGTAAATTATTCTGGTAAAGAGGAGTTATATTTGAGCCCATAACATTTAAAGAAGTAACACTTTCAGCTTCGACAAATTTTCGTTGTTATTGTTTAATGGATTCACTGAGGTATATTAGTTCCCCATCATACTATAGGTATGGGGAACTTAGGTAATCGTGAAAATTTTCGACCTCGGTTTTTTGACTTTTTTACACGCTTTCAGGTGTGAGGAATCCGAAAATGACAAAATTTGTATGGTGTCTGTCTGTAGGGTGTCTGTTAGTGTGTTAGTCTGTGTACACGATATCTCAAGAACAAATTGTCGCAGAGAGGTCAGATCAGTTTTAAAATATTACATTCGACACTGGCAAGGCAAGAACCCTATTCATTTGCAACATTCGAATTAAAAAACTTCAGCAGTTATTCGAAATTTACGATTTTCTTAACATGGGAGAATAGGACAAAAAGTCACTTAAACGTGCATTAAAGGGAAACTTTTTACTGTAAAAATGTCAGACCAGTTTTAAAATATCAGTTTTGATGCCGGAATGAACATCAGTAACTATAAATATGCTACTTTGAAAATTTCGCAAGTTATTGGATATTTACGAATTTCTTAACATGGCAGTATAGGGCAAAATTTCACGTAAACTTCAATTTTGAGAGATATTTTCATCGTAAAGATGTCAGACTACATTTGAAATATTATTTAGGACACTGGCATGAGTATTAATGACTATGAATTTTCCAATATAAAAATTTCGTAAGTTAGTGGAAATTTACGAATTTCTTAACATGGCAGAATAGAGCAAAATTTCACATAAACGTCAATCTTGAGGGATATTTTCCTCGTAAAGATGTCAAACCACTTTCGAAATATTATTTAGGATGCTGACATAAATACCATGGAGTATGATTTTTCCAATTTAAAAAAATCGTAAGTTATTTGGAATTTACGATTTACTTAAAATGGCAGAATAAAGCAAAATCGAGCATAAACGTCCATTTTAAGGATCATAAATACATTAGACAATTTCAAAATAACATTTATGATACTTGTATGAACATGATTGACTACAAATATTCTAATGGGAAAATTTCGTAAGTTATTCGAAATTTAAGATTTTATCAACACAGCAAAATGGGGAGATATTTCATAAAAATACGCATTTTTAGGAAAGTTGCATTGGAAATAGTAGCATGAAAATAAACTACGAAATTGATCCCAATAAAATAAATTAATAGATTAGAATAAGATATCGAACTGAATGGTGGGTAGCCTGTTAGGCGAGGATTTCGTTCTGTCACTGTGTCAAGCGTTTGGTCAAATTCATTTCTCTTAACATGTATATAATAAGTCCTGTTCAAGAAATTTATGAGAACATACATATGATGGGGAACTGAGCAGAGTCCACCTATACCAACTAGTTTTTTATAACTTTGTCAACGTTAGTTCATTATCTAATTGTAGCTTTTCGCTTAAGAGCCCTCTTCACTCACTGCCGCCGGAAGCCGAAGCTAATGTTATTCTATGGAAAATTTTTCTTTACAAATAACTTATTAACTAATACATATTTTTAAATTCTGTTTTCACATTCTGAAAATACCCAGCTGTTAAATTGACGGACCTTTTTTAAAAAACTTTTTTTTTTTTTTTTTTTTTTTTTTTTTTTGAAGCTGCAAAATACGAATTTTCAATATGTGCAATTTTCTCATTTTGCAATTTCAAAATAAAATATTAAAAATTAATAAAATACATTTTTAAAAAAGGTCCGTCCATTTAACAGTTGGGAATTTTCTGAATGTGAAAACTGAATTTAAAAATACGTATTAGTTAATAAGTTATTTGTAAAGAAAATTTCCCCATAGAATAACATTGGCTCGGGCTTCCGGCGACGGTAAGTGAAGATGACCGTTAAGGCTTTATCACTTATTCTAACTAGAATTCTATCTTTAATTAATTCATAGTGTAAATTTCCATATTCACAACTCTCAGCTAGACTAGACGATATCATTAACTTCTTGTCAGTTCTCAATGGGAAATTTGTTGCCACTCTATCTGTAAGATTAATACGAGTGACGTCACGTGCCCTTTCCTTATACATGATAGTAAGCACTGAGTACTGACTGGAACTAGAATACGGATTCTCTATACTTGCTGAACAGAAAATTTCCGTGAACATCTTTACAGTTTTGGGGTGAATGGGCGCTTTCTTGTCAAATGGTTCTTTTTATACAAATTTCATTGCAGTCATAAATAACACATGCCATTACCATTTTTCCAGAAAAAAAAAAAAAATATATATATATATATATATATATATATATATATAATTACGATAAGAATTTAATATAAAGCACTGAAAAAACTCTTTAAACGTGTCACTGTCTTAACAAATATGTATGTTTGGAGATTTCTATATGTGTGGTGTTCGTGATAAGGCCAATTGACTACACTAAGGTCCTGCGCCTGGATGGCGTGCTCTCCGTGGGGCGTGTTTCTAAGTGATCTTAGCCCATATTTACCCGAATTTCAGAGAAAATCACAGAAAACTCCGACTATGTCGACAAACGCGACCTGGGATTATACCCGGCGCTTCCCGTCTACCAGCTTTCACAGCAGAATCTCTCTACTCAGAAAGGTGTTATGCTGAACAATTTGTTCCAAGTATGTAAAAGTAATCTTTAGGAAACCAAATTATTGTTAAAAAGCTTTTAAATTTCAGATAAATTAATATTATAATTACTAAAAATAAAAATAAAAATAAATAAATAGACGAGTGTTAAAATTGTTTAATTTGTAGAATAAGTTACCTTAATCATGATTTTCTAAGCGAACTCTATAACCACAGAAAACCCCAAACGACTAGGTCGACGAGGACGACCTGGGATTGAACCCGGTTGGTTAGGTTAAACGTCGCTCTAGTACTGCATTATAGGTAATTGGCGACGGTCTGGGACACATCCCTAAGGAGGGTCAGGAGACATGCCATCAAAATTTTGATACTCCTGGAGGGGATGCTCCTCCGCTTCGGTGACCCTAGAAAGGACATTGCAGCCACGACAAATTTTACGTGAACAAGCCATCGTTAGTCTACACGTAGGTATTTTACCGGCTGAGTAACGAACCCACAATCTTCAAATTACGATCTCAGTGCTCTACCGACCAGGTTACCGCGGCCTGGGATCGAACCCGGCACTTCCCGTCTACCAGCTTCCAGAGCAGAATTTATCCACTCAGAAAGATGTTAAGCTGATGTGATGTAAAGCTGATGTAAAGTGTTCAATTATGAAAATAAATAAATAAAAATAAAAAATCCTAGGGAAACAAAAATTATTGTTAAAACGCTTTTAAAATTCAAATAAACTAACATCAATAATTATCAAAAAAAAAAAAAAAAAACTATATAGACGAGTAATGTAAACCCGAAAAGTTAAAATTGCTTAATTTATAGAATTAGTTACCTTAATAGTGACTTTCTCAATGAACTCTATAACCACAGAAAATCCCGAACGGCTAAGTCGAGGAGTGCAAACTGCGATCAAACCTGGCATTTTCTGTCTACCAGCTTCCAGAGCATAATCTCTTGGCCACTTATTGGGCAGGCCAAAAAGTCTGGGTTTGTGTGTGTGGTACAGATGCAAAAAACCCGGGAATTTAAAACCAAGGGATAAAACCCGGGAGTTTTGGGGGGGAAAAATGGGAATTTTGGGCATTTTGCGGGAAAAAAACAAATTAGAAATCTCTAAAGCACATAATAAGTTATTTACTTAATATAAATGGCAAATTTAAGGACTTTGATATACTGATAAGCTTATAACATTATTTTAATTTATCATTTTATTTTCAATTTATCAGAACTGCAGCCAGATCAAAATTTGAAAAGAAACTTAAGCTTTCTTTATTAAATTAGCACTTAAGATAAATGTATCGGTGCAATGTTGGATACAATTTCCATATTATACAAGCTGAAGAATTAAGGAAAGCAATGTACATAATCCTATAATAGTTTGAAAAGAGAAATAATTAATATTTGAAAAGTTCTTTAAAAATTTCTATTTTATAAAACTAAAGAATTATTTAAAATAATGAAGTGGTTTTTAGGAAGAAGAGATGGCATTTTATGCACTTACTACAGTGGTATACACACAGAAAAATCAATTGGTCACAGTGACCTGCCAAAATGCTCAGCTGACAATACAGAATTGACTAACCAAAATAACTGACTAGCCAGAAAGTGTACTTGCTGAACTAGTCTCCAAAACTGAAAAGTGTACTTGCTGAACTAGTTACCGAAACTGAAAAGTGTACTTGCTGAACTAGTCTTCAAAACTAAAAAGTGTACTTGCTGAACTAGTCACCAAAACTGAAAAGTGTACTTGCTGAACTAGTCTACAAAACTAAAAAGTGTACTTGCTAAACTAGTCACCAAAACACTACTCCAGACTAGGAAGGTTAATATTATTAGACAAAGAAGGCTAGTAGATAATCATAATTATCAGACCAGGAAGGTTAGTCAACAACCGCAGTTGCCAGACAAGGCAAGTTAGTCAGAATCTGCACTTTATTAAGACGGTTAGTTAGCAACCAACAGGTATTTTACGAAGCAAGCTAGTCAATTTTCAATGAATATCTGAAGAGGCAGGGTAGTCAAGACTATTTACTTGACTAATCTGTCTGGTAATATTTGAAAAGGAAAACTAGTCTCTATTTGACTAAGCTGCCTCATAATATTTGTGGAGGAATTTTATCCCGAAAAAAAAATATTTGACTAGCCTGTCTCATAATATTTGAGAGAGATTAATCAAAAAAATTTAATAGATTAAAATCCCTCATATTTTATGAGGAAGTGGCCTCATACATGTTTGCAGGGGCTTTTGAAAAAGCATTGATGTTAGTTTTAACCTCGTTACTTTTGTAATTGTTTAATCCCCCCTCCCCTTTTAAATGTTCAACCTTGAAAAAATATTTAAAAACTTTTCTGAAAAATATTACTTGTCCATCAACTGGAATAAAATACTCATAGCTGCCAACTTTTTCAATTTATTCCGGAATGTTGTTAACATTCGCCCTTTTCTTCATACCATATTCTTAATAGAATAATTTTCTTTAGCATGTAATTACAATTAAATATGAAGATAATTACTCCTCAAAGAATATGGTTTGAAGATAGGGCGATATACTAACAACATTCCGGAATCAATTAAAAAAGTTAGCAGCTATGAATACTGGAAATTTAACAAACTACTGAAACAAAGAATTTGCTAGTTTAATCATTCTTCCCTACCTTTATTCATCATTAACGCACGCATTTATCCAACACTTTTTTATCAAGGCATTCCAAGAGGATTGTGGCGCCACATGATTTAGTCCACTTTTTATGCACATCCTCATATATGGATTTAGAAATATATATATTTTTTTTCTCATCGGTGCTTTCATTTTATACGCTGTGGTTACAAAAATAAATATAAACTTTTTTTTTTTTTTTTTTTTTTTTTTTAAGTTCCTTTTTTTAATATTTAAGCCACCTGAATATATGTATATATTTTTTTAAATAATGGATTTTTTCCACCTGATTAAAATTACAGATAAGTACGACGATACATTGTGCTTTAACAATTGATACAGGCAATATAAACAATATCCACGGTATAGACGATACAATGTACTAAACTATAAATAACATCGAACTCCAAATTTCAGGTTATTTAAAGTTTTAAAATCATAAATATTAATGATATACATTTTTTTTTTTTTCAAGGTGAGGGTGGACATAAAATTTGCATAAAAAACACTTTAATATATATAATAAGAATTTTTATTTTTAATCATCTGTGTAAATTTTATGCCCAGAGAAATTTTAATATATAACAATAATTTATAAGTATTTGATCATCCAAAATAACTCTCACTTACCTGATAACATTACTTTCAACATTCTTAAATCAAGAATTTATGTGGCTTATTTAAATAAGATTTCTCCTTCATTAAAACTATGTAATTGAAATAATACATAAAAGACAAAAATCAAGATAAAAATAATTTTATTGAAAATTATAAATGTTTCATATACATGAAGAAGATTGCTCCATAATTTACATAAAAATTAATCATAATAATAATATAAAAGCACAAATATAATTAGGTAATAAAACGTAATTTGTTTATCCCTAAAGATGGCAAGCCGCTGAAAATTGTTGGAATAGCACCATCTTTAACAATTGGTTAATTTCTTGGGACTTGATATAACTTTCCTTCTTTTTCATCAAAATAAGTTATTGTTTGTATAATTCCATCAGGTTTAAAATAGAGCTCACAAACCTTAAAAAAAAAAAAGAAAAAGAAAAAAAAGATATCAGGGCATTACTAAGAAATACGTTATATGAGGTGTAAATTTCACCTCATTGCATAGGTTGCATTCAATTAAGAAGTTGCATATACCATAGATGGCTTCATTGGAAATCAAATAAATCAATCAATGAGGAGACGAAATATTCTATCAAAACCTTTCTTAATCTATGCATAAATTATTATATGTGTGTGTGTGTGTGTGTGTGCGTGCGTGCGAAAACAGGACAGTTTGGAATCGCCTAGCAGAGTCCTTCATCCTGCAGTGGGTTGATAGAGGCTGAAATTGGTAATGATGATATATATATATTGTCATATAACACTATACCTTATAATTCGTATGATTACTTTAGAAAAGCAAGCACGAGATTCTTTATTATTTTTTTTAATGAATATATCCC
>CAWVNO010000812.1:0-13633 GCA_963930645.1 Salticus scenicus
TTTTATATCTTATATAGCTCAAAAACAAATCACTGTAGAATGATTTAAATTTATATTTCTGACTGTCATGATATCTATTTATAAACTTCCAATTTTTTTATAGGCACGAGTATCCGCTTTAAAATTATATACGATTTTGCATGCCTTTCCGTGACGTCTGTATGTATCTGCGTGTGTATTTATCATAACTCAAAGTGGTTGGAAGTGGAACTTTGTAAATTCGTATATAGGTTTGTTAAAACATCTAGTTGTGCCCTTTCCTTTTTGGCCTTTCAGTGATTTTCGCTTTGGAGATATTTACGAAAATTATATTCATAATGACGAAAAATACTTAGGTTTTGGCCATTATATACTACTCCGATTCAAAAAATTAGAATAATGTAAAAAAGAATGGGTTTGCTGTTGCTAACGCGTCAATTTGCATACTGCGTCCAGGAAAAAATATATTAAAAGTATCTAATTATCTTCAGAGCATTTATAAATATAACATAAATATTTATTTTTATCTGATATATTAATAATTAACTATTTAAAAAATATTAGAATAATTCAAAGAAATAGAATACCTCGATAGCATGGTTCAAAAAATTAGAATATTCAAATTTTTCTTATAAGTTGAGAGAACGGCTGCGGGATTAACATCTGTGGGACTATAAAATGTGCTCCGTTGAAAATGAAAAGTCGTTTGGCATTTGATTGTAGCGTAGTATTTGCTTAATATGGGATGAAAGAGCGATTTATCTGAGGCTGTGAAATATCGTATTGTGTACTTGCACGAAATAGGAAAAACACAACTTTTTATAGCAAAAGAAGTGAAATGCTCTCAAGCAAGTGTGAGTAGAGTTTTGAGAGAATATTCTAATAATAAGTGTTTTCAAAATAAACACTTTAAAAGTGGTCGAAAGCCAGTAACTTCAAGAAGAGATGAAAGGCAATTGAAAAAGATTGTGAAGAAACATCGTTTTCGGAGTGTGAGATATGTGCATAGAAAATGGAAAGAAATGGGTATAAATGTCTCCAAATCTACAACACAACGACGACTTCGCAAATTAGGTTTTAGATCACGTGTGCCTAAGATAAAGCCATTCTTATCATCTAAGCAAAGGGCTGCTAGAGTTAAATGGTGTAAACAAAGGCTATTTTGGGATCACGACGATTGGAAAAAGATACTTTTCAGCGATGAAAGTGTGTTTTGTGTGTCTCACGGAAATCAAGGTATACGTGTCTGGAGACTCAAACATGAAGCTTATAAGAAAGAATGTTTAAAACGTTCGTTTAAATTTGCGACCTCTGTTATGGTATGCGGCTGCATGACTGCTGAAGGCCCAGGCAGGTTGTGTATTGTTTCCACAACAGTCAATTCAGAAGTCTATCAAGAAATTCTTGAACATTTCATGATTCCTTCAGCTGAGGATTTATGTGATGACGATTTCTTGTTTCAGCAAGATTCAGCTTCTCCCCACACTTCCAAATCAACAACTAAATGGCTCAAAGAGAAGGACATACCTGTACTCCCTTGGCCTGCAAACTCACCCGATCTAAATCCTATCGAGAATTTGTGGGGAATTATGAAGAAACGACTTCAAGAAGTTGCGCCTAGAGACAAAAAAGAACTTATTTCTAGTATAAAGAGCATATGGGCGAATTTGGATAAAAAAGATTGTGAACCTTTAGTTAAAAACATGCCAAAACGTTTAAGAGCTGTCATTAAAGCTAAGGGTGATGCAACAAAGTACTGATTAGCAAGTAAAAATACTTAGAGTTTAAATTATGTTCAATATATTTTCATTATTCTAATTTTTTGAACCATGTTAGAAAGTATTCTAATATTTTGAATTTTTTGTTGTTAGCTGATTTAAATATATTTTCTATTTCATTGTAATGTGTTTACATTTTTATAATCTGCAAAATATGCAGATTCATATTATAGTACTTTATATTTGATATTGTTGATTATTTATTTGATAAATTCGATTTTCATTTCCCTTGACCATATTTCTTTTCATTATTCTAATTTTTTGAATCGGAGTAGTATGGCCTACCGTCATCGAGATTTCAAAGGAAGATAATAATACAGCTGATAGGTTGTTATGAAAGTTGACTACATTTTTGGTGTAGAGATTAATTCTTAGAGACATGAGCAGGTTCTAGTCGACGAATGTACTTTACTTATTGAATATCAAATTCGTAAATTGAGCCCATAATTATACTATTTATTATGAAAATTGTCACATTTTTGAGTGTAGAGAGTAATTTGTAAAGATATAACCAGATTCTAGTCGACTAATTCGCTTTATTTAAAGAATATTCTGGAAACAGGTGATTTTTCCCCCTACCAAAATGAATAAAAAATGAACAAATATATAAAATAAAATAATAATAATAAAAGAGTAATTCGCACTATAGAATTCAAGGAAACAGGCTTAAATAAAGTACAGAGCAGAAATTTCGCTATTTCAAGAACAATGTTCAACCGCACAGTTCGAAGTCTAAATAGACTTTGAATTCACCGAGAATCTTGTTAGTGGTTTATAGAAATCGTTTTAGAAAATTCCAAAACTCGACTCCTGTTGAAGTTAGAGGTTCCAAATTTTCAAATTCTTAAACTACCTATTTTTTGCGAAACTTGGATGCCAGATTCCTGAATTTGGCCCTAATTCAACACACAATTTCATGGAAATAAAAGATCTGCCACCTTTTTTTATTCTTTTTGTAACACCGTATAGAAAGTAGCACGTTAAAAATAGCCGAGTTCCAATCTACAGTTATCAATAATGTGTAAATAACGTGTAAATAACGTGTGTCAATAACGTGTAAATTTGTCGAAAATACAATACTTGTCTAATACAATACTTATAGAAAAAAGTAAAAAAGAAAAAGAAAAAGATATAGGCTTAATTACAGTTTAAAACTACTTTTTAAACTTTTTTTTTTTTTTTTTTTTTTTGTTATGCTCTAAATTAGCTTTAAAAAAAAATGGATTTATTAACATAATACATGAGGATGATTATAATTAAACAACCGCCATAAAATATACCTTGTAAACAAAATATGTGAGCGGATTGTTGTCAAATACGCACTTTCCTGTAGATCCGCTTAAGAAAGTTAAATTTAATTTAAAAATTAACGCTAAGTGGCACTTTGAATGTAAAAAAAAATATATATATAACAAAGAATATGATTCATATGAAATGCATGAAATAGTTTATCATTATTATTATTATTATTATTGCCGAAACGTCAGTGGAGGCCCTCTGTTGAGACTCAAAACGGTTTTGGGCTGTGTCTGTCTGTCGCGCGATAGCGGCCGCAAAAATAGCGCTATTGACTTGAAATTTGGTACACATGTTCATGAGCCCCACGAAATCAGCTCTATAGTTTTTGGTATGTATTCCATTTGTAGTTCGTATACAGGGACACGCCAAAGTTTTTCTTATCATTACGGTCTATGGGAGGAATCTGTATGTATCGCGATAGCGGCCGCAAAAATAGCGCTATTGACTTAAAATTTGGTACACATGTTCATGAGCCCCACGAAATCAGCTGTATAGGTTTTGGTATGTATTCCATTTGTAGTTCGTATACAGGGACACGCCAAAATTTTTCTTATCATTACGGTCTATGGGAGAAATTTGTATGTATCACGGTAGCGGCCGCAAAAATAGCGCTATTGACTTGAAATTTGGTACACATGTTCATGAGCCCCACGAAATCAGCTGTACAAATTTAGGTGTGTATTCCATTTGTAGTTCGTGTACAGGGACACGCCAAAGTCTTTCTATCATTACGGCCTATGGGAAGAATCTGTATGTACCGCGATAGCCACCGCAAAAATCAAGCTATTGACTTCCATTTTTTGCCGAAACGTCAGTGGAGGTACTCTGTTGAGACTCAAAAGGATTTTGTGTTCCGTCTGTCCGTCTGTCTGTCTGTCTGTCGTACGATGGCGGCCGCAAAAATCACGCTATTGACTTGAAATTTGGTACACATGTTCATGATCCCCACGAATTTAGTTGTATAGTTTTGGGTGTGCATTCCATTTGTAGTTCGTGTACAGGGACACGCCAAAGTTTTTTTTATCATTACGGCCTATGGGAAGTATTTGTATGTGCCGCAATAGCGGCCGCAAAAGTCCTTCGATTGACTAGCAAATTGGCGCACACGTTCCAGCTTTGCATATAAGTAGCTGTATAATTTTTATTGCTATATTGTTTGTAAACTGCGTATAGGGACACACCAAAATTCTTAACATTACAGCGTAAGGGGTGAATTTCTTTTAAACACATTTTAATATCATCACTTTGCAATGAAGAAAATGAAACTAGCGTACTTGAGTAAGATGCTTAAACTCATGTTGTTTGAAGAAAATATGTGCTCTTAAACTTTCTAATTACTGTACAGGACCTTACAAAAGTGTTCTGACAATGTGACGCATTCATCCAAACGATGTTAAATTTGGAACAATTTATAATTTTAAACGCAAAATAAGCTGAATAGTTTTTACTGGTGTATACAATATTTATGATTTGTTTACAGAGACACAAGAAAGAATTTCGCAACATTAGAGCCTATGGACAAACCTTTATTTAAGCGCACTCTTTAATGCGTTTATGCTGAATTGAACTTAATAAAATTAACATACGTTATAAAGATGCTTAAAATTATGTTTACTCTTAAAAAAGGTTATGTATAGACTAAATAATTTATGGGACCACACAAAATACTTCCGAGTTTGTGCTGAAATCATCCAAATGATGTCAAATAAGTTTGAAAAATTAATGAGTTATAATTAATTAAGTTTATTCTTATTATTGGCGTTTATAATGACTGTGGCTACTTTTCCGGGATACATAAAATAATTTCGTTCTATTACGGTCTATAGTCGATATTTCTTAAAAGTTTATTTTAACATGGTTACACCCCATCAAATATAATGAAATTTTATTAGAATTTTAAAAGCATGTTTTCCTGTTGATAATTGTGAGCATAGAATTGGAAATTAGTTTAAAGGTTACGCAAAATATTTCCGATATGCTATTTATTTTTTTTTGTATGAAAATTGGTAGTTATAAAATTTGGTATTTATGAATTTCAGGGAAATAATACAAGACCGTCGTTTCTTAAGAATACATATTGTTGCGTACTTGGGGGTCCGTAAGTTGTCCGAGAATGAAAGGCGAAACATGCAAAAATTCAGTGATTTATTCACAGAAAATTCAAGAAAAATACAGGTCTATAAACCAAGTATCAGCTTCAATTCAACCAGTAAACTCAGCTTAAACAACAGCCGTTAACAGCAAAACAACAGTACAAACTGTTTAGCAATAGCACATAAAGAAATTCTTATCCAAAGAGGCTCAAAGCAAAGCAAGCATTTGACGAAACAGACACAGATCTGACACTGACCGCCTTGGCGAAAAAATGCTCCTTTTATACTTTTCTATCGAACACAAACTGTTCTGGAAAATTCTCGTATCTAATAATGAGATTAGAGCATCCATATTTGGTATATCCCTCATAAGGATTTTCTCGCCAAAAAAATCGCCAAGGAGGGAAACAGTCGCCAAATTCGGCGCCAAATCCATTTCTTCCTTTATTGGAGCTTTTTTAAGTGTTTTTACGGGAAAATTAGGCTATTTTAACGCTAAAACGACTAGAAATGCACAAATTTAGCATTTTATTAACTCTACTAAACCTCTTTGAAAGAATTTATACAAAAATAAATGCAATTATTTACAATTCTGTAACACTTTATAAGATATACAAATAGAGATACAGCGGGGGGTTGAGGGGGCGGCAGCCCACCCCTCAGGATTGTATCTGATTATGGTAACAAGTCGAACGAATCAATATATACGATTATATAATAAG
This sequence comes from Salticus scenicus, assembly GCA_963930645.1. Classification (NCBI taxonomy): domain Eukaryota; kingdom Metazoa; phylum Arthropoda; class Arachnida; order Araneae; family Salticidae; genus Salticus; species Salticus scenicus. Next base: position 5,872 of record CAWVNO010000812.1, read on the forward strand.
GAATAAATAAAAATAACCTATTGAATAATGTCTGATGTAAATAGGACGTTGAGGCTCCTGATCTGCAGATCCACTAGTACTTATGATTTTGAAAACCTTTTTGGTAGTATTTCACATAATTTGGCTTTAGAAATATTTGAAAATATCTACGATGAATTTTCTCAGGTGAATAATTTTGAAAAGAAATATTGGATTAACCTTATAAAATTTTGTATTTTTGAAAATGTTTTTTTTAATGGTATGGAGAATATTTTAGAAATTCGAGAAATCCCGATGGGAACTAGCTATTCACGTGCTTTTGCAAACATTTTTCTTTATACTTTTGAGAGAAAATTAAAGAACATTATGTTTTACAGATACATAGAGGACGTAATATTAATTAAAAGTGAAAATTTTACGAAATATGCTAGTGAAACCTATCCCTCAAACCTTATTTTAAACCGAACTGACACTAACGGGAAACTTTCTTTTCTGGATCTAAAAAGTAAGAAAAACTGCTGAAAATTGGTCTGTTGGTATTACGATAAAAGACAGGATTTTAGATTTAAGCTTTGTAATTTGACGAATTGGTTTTCCTGCGTTAGTCTTAAACTTTTAAGAAATGTTATGTTTACGCAAATTAACAGAATTAAAACGATTTGCAATAATACAATAGACCTGAATGTAGCTCTTGAAAACCAGGGCCATAATAACTACCGGAGCAACTGAGGCCCCCGAGCATAGGGGGCCCCCAAGTAAGACGACAAAATTTGACTTTTCTACATTGAGGATTTTATTTAAAATAAAAATAAAAAATCGAACTTTGCTAACGACAGTTAATTATAACAATGCATTAAAATGCGTAAACAAAAACAAGCTTGGCCTGTTATATCGATTTATAACTTAAAAATATCTCGAGTCGGAATCCCAGAGTAGATTCATCCAGACCATTCTAGAAAGTGCGATGATTTCCATTTGCAACTAAATTTTATGTGTGTATATATATATATATACTAGCAGGCTTCGCTGGGCACTATATTTAAATAATTTCTTTTTAATTGTATAATTGAAACGTTTAAATAAATATATTTCGATCGGCGACTATTTTCGTCACAGTTTTAGTATCGGATCTCCTTGACAATATCAAAAATTTTTTTTAACTTATCGAGTCTGTGCAACAAAACTATTATTAAGACGAATATTCTCGAAAACAGTCAAATAGAAATGTTAATTATTCGAACATCCTGGAAACAGAATGTTCGATGAATGTTCTGGGACAGTCTAAAAAATAGTCACTTGTTCCACAGGAATAAAGCAAATAACATCAAATACTCCGGAGCAGAAATTTTCGCTCACTCACGAAAAATAGTCAGTCGCTTAGAGCTCAATCCCTAAAGTGCAATCACTCAGAATAGGTCTCTGAATCGCAGTGACTACATACTCTTTCGTAAAAATAACTCACTCCTATTTACCACTTTTGGCGATGGGGCTTGTCTATGACTCCATGGAGATTATCATGGTAAGCCTGAGATCTATGTTTCCGTGTGTCGAAGAGCTTCGAAACTTCGGGAACCCTAAACTACCATTTTTCACCAAATTTGGTCGCCCACTCGCCAAGTTTGTCGCCAAGACTGACCCAACTGGAAGTGAATGATCTGCCCTTTTATTTTCACTTTATCTGTAAAACTACTTTCATTTCAACTGTACAATTGATGCAGGAAAAAGGCTTAATCCATTGTATCAATATGCTATGAGCACTATTTCTGCCGTATTTTAGACAACTAATGTTTCTGTGGTTATATATATTTCCAATTAAACATATTTTTATTTTTATTATTTTTTATTTATTTGAATACTAATTTGAATTAATTAAATATTTCTGAACGACAGCGCGCAAGTGCAGTCGCACATTTATTTGTATGTTAAATTAGCGTAATGATTGGTATATATAAAAAATAAATAAAAAAGTAAACATTATCGGGCTACACAACTTTATTATATCTCTCCCTTGGCGGCTTTTGAACTTTTGTCGCCATATTAGCGATGGATTTATTTATTTATTTTATTTATTTATTTATTTATTTTATTTATTTATTTATTTATTTATTTATTTTTATTTATTTATTTATTTATTTATTTATTTCGGGGGGGGGGGGGGGGGTATAATTTCTTGCATAAAAATGGAAAGCCTATTTTGCTAATACTTTTATCAGATACCTTTTCGTTAATATATAAGAATCCTTCATATTCTGTTTATTTTATTAATGATTTTTAGGTTTAAAATAGTGCTTGCTGAAATAAATTTTCTATTTTTAAAACTGCATTTTCATTTCTATAAAATTATCTACTCAGATAAAAATAGATCATTTATGTGACTACTATTTCGGTTTATTTTTTATTTTTGTAACATATAATTTTTACATTTTTTATGCCTAGATTAAAAACGATGTTGCTAAATTAAACTTTTTGGCGAAAAATGTTCGGTGTACTTCAATGCAAAAATAAAAAAAAAAATCGCGCAGGAGGATTTATAAATAAAACTGATTTTAGTACAACACATATTAGCATCGTAAACTATATTAGCACTTTATCAATGTTTTAAAAAAAATTTAAAGTGATAAAGGCGTCAATTTTTGTGAGATGCATAATTTATTTTTTTATTGGCAAAACCCATGCGAAACTCTCGCACTTTAATTGTTTTCTTTATTTACCTTTACAATTAGAAACTCATAAATATTATACTAATTTTACCACTTAATTAAAATTTTAATTTACAAAAAGCCAGATTATTATTAGAACCAAATTAACACTCTGCAAAAGTGAAACCAAAATCATTCAATAAAAGTTTTAAAGTAAAATTCATGGTCAACGACCCAGATTTCATTCTTCCAGTTTTAGTGCAGGACCCCCATGACGCCTTTTAAATTTTTGTCGCCATGTTGGCGATCAATTTTTATTTATTTATTTTGGCACAATTTTTTGTTTAAAATAATAATAATAATAATAATAATAATAATAATTCCTCCTTTGATTATACTTTTTATGATTGTGTTTTTTAGTCAATTTATGATAATAATTCATATTTCGTATATATTTTTAAAATATTGGAAGGTTTTAAATAGCGTTTACAAAGTTTCTTAAGATGTAAATTTTAAAAATACATTTTTCTATAAAACAATCTCATCAAACAAATGCCGTAATTTTTTCCTCTCAGATCATTAAGCGGTCCGCGTGCTGAAATATTGTCCATTTATGAATATTATTTTTTACCCTCGCGTATTTTATTAATTACATCGCTATCGTATCGTTTTGACAAAATATAATATAACTGGACCACGTTAGAGAAATATTATATAGATTTTTTTTTTTTTTTTTTTTTTTTTTAATGGTCACGTTTAGATAAATGTATTTATTTTTCTGTCGGGAAAAGAAAAAAAAAATGAACTCGTACTTTTTTTTGGCAACAGTTAAATTATGGATAAAATTTAAATGGCTAATTTTTTGCTATTATTAGCTTATTATTTTCATATTTTTATTAATTATAAGAAAACTAATCAAAAATTCGAAAATCTGACTTCGATGTACACAATGACCCTTCGGGAGGCACCTTTGTGTTAAATAGCATAACTGTCCGAGCTACCGTTTACGAGAACAGTGAAATATACATACATACATACATACATATATATATATATATATATATATATATACAAATATTGCTCACTTAATAATATAAGATATATTATAATCTATATAATATTTCTCTAACGTGGACCAGTTACGATTATATTTTGTAGAAGCGATACGATAGTAAAAATAAAATATCCTATGATAAAAAAAAAAAAAAAAAAAAAAAAAAAAAAATGCAAGTAATATTTAAGCAAGCGGACTCAGTTCAGAGATATAATTAAATTAAATAACATTAAAAAAAAAAAAAAAAAGACCACATTTATCTGATTAGATCATTTTATATATATAAAAATAAAATAAAATAAAATAAAGTTGCATCTTCACAATACTTGTAAGCGTCATTTTAACACGTTAACGCCCGAATTAATTTTGCAAAATATTATTAGCTGATTATTTCACTTCTAAATTAATACAGACAACTGATAGTAAAATATATTAACTTAAACAATTCTTCTGATAGTTTTAAATTCAAAGCCTATCCTCATTTATTGATGTCTACTGCTCTAGCGAGAAAACTTCGAGATAGAAAAACTTTGAGATAATAGATTAATTTCCTATTATATATTGATAAAGATCTCGAAAGAAAAGTATTATCTCCTTATATTATTAAAATCTGTACGCGTGCGTCTGTGTGTCTGTGAGAAACGGCTTGAAGCAGCAAAGGCTCGGCCGCTAACGGTCGCACGGACTTCGAACAGGTACCGTCGGACTGAGAATTTATCGCAGATCTAGGTTATCTAATTTGCTAAACGATGCGACCCTAATTAGCGGAGATATTAATTAAAATGTCGACCATTGTCTAACGAAAAAACGATTCGAAATCGGAGGCGACTGCCATTTTCGACCGGGACCGCTTACCTGAAAAGAAAAAGCAAAGAGAGGAAATTTCGTTTGTTTTTGTAAAGCGATCCAGCTCGAACGGCTCGAGATATCGAAATACACCTCAAACAGCAGAAAGAGCATTTATTACCGATTCTTACGGTACAATTTTTTTTTTAAATACGGATTTTTTATATTTTTAAAAAAAGTTTTAAAAAGGGTCGAAAATTTCTCTTTTTCGTGATCGTCTTTTTTGAAACGCCCTGTACGACCGAGTAACTCTTCCATGTCTTAACAACTGGTATATAATGAAAGGCCATTTAATCCTCTTTCGAACCATATAAACATTTTTACAAAATACGGATTAGCGATCCACATTTTTAGATTTTACGAAACATCGATTTTTTCACAAAACATTTTGTAACTCAAAAGCGTTTAGAGATAAATCATTTTTTTTTTTGTTTTTTTTTGTTTTTTTTTTTTTTTTTTGTATATAGATCTCGCTTTCATAATTTAATTCCCAAAAGATTGAGAGAAAATTTCAAAAACTGAATGAGTTATAATTTTTTTTAATTTTAGCCATTGAAGCATTCATTTGAATAAGACGAACTTCATTCTATGAGATTGTAAAATGTGTTCGTTGCCGTTTCCACGGCAACCACTTCACGGAAGAACGATGTCTGAGGGAAAGGAAAAAAAATATTGAACGGAAAGAGAAACATGTATTTAATGAGGTCACGTGTATTTAATGACGTACTGCGATTAAAAATTGCAATTTTAAAATCGACGGAAGCGAAAAAAAAAAAAAAAAAAAAAAAAAAAAAAAAAAAAAAACAGCGACAAACATCTGGTATTTAACGAGGTCACATGTTTTTGGTACTGCGATTAAAATTTGCAATATTCTAATACGCGTATTTCAATTTCTAACTACGATTAATTTATTTTTTATACATCATTCGAAAGATATTTTAAAGTTCTTTTATATTATTCAAAGTTTTCAACAGATTTACACGTTTTGAGGTCTCCTGAATTCGTTTTCTTTTGTATCTCAGCTACTAATTAAAATAATTTCATAAGTAATACATCATTGGAAAGCTTTTTTGAATTGGAATCGAAGAGTGGAATATAGAAATTTGTACCGCCAGATGGCGCTGTAATATTTCAATATATAAATTTCAATATTTCAATTTCTAATTATGATTAAATTATTTTTAATACATCATTCGAAAGTTATTTTAAAGTTCTTTTAAATTATCGAAAATTTTCACCAGATTTATACGTTTTGAGGTGTCCTGAATCAATTTTTTTTATGGTGCTGTAATATTTTCAAATTTCAATATTTCAATTTCTAATTATGATTAAATTATTTTTAATACATCATTCGAAAGATATTTTAAAGTTCTTTTAAATTATCGAAAGTTTTCACCAGATTTACACGTTTTGAGGTGTCCTGATTACGTTTTCTTTTGCATCTCAGCCAAATGAGTTAGATCGTTCAAAATTGGTATACGTAGGTTAATTAAGAAGGCCTGAAAGGGTGGAGAAGAAATAGGCGTGCACCGCGCGCGTATCCTTTAACTTGTGCGTGCGCAGAGCGCACGGGACTGCGCTGCCGGTTCGATCCCAGGTCGCGCTCATCGCCCTAACCGTTCAGAGTTTTCCGTGGTTTCTTCCGAAACTCACGTAAATACGGGCTGTTTTTTTTTTTCTAAAATATTAGATTTAAATAAAAGTTTCGATTTTATAAGAAAGTACCGTTCGGAGTTTTCCGTGGTTTCTTACGAAACTCACGTAAATACGGGCTGTTTTTTTTTTTTTTTTTTTTTTTTTTTTTTTTTTTTTTTTTTCTAAAATATCAGATTTAAATAAAAGTTTCGATTTTATCAGAATAAGATTGATCAATCGCTCAAAAGGTGGCGCTGTGATCGGAGTTTTTCTCAATTTTTAATATGGCAGTCGCTTAATTACAATTTTTAAGCTCAACCCAGTACGCAAATAAGTCATTGGGTTAAAAAAAAAAAAAAAAGTAAACATATATAAGTAAAAATAACTAACAGGGAAAAGTAATCTTTTTTTTCAGCTATTAAAACTCATCACATCTTTTTTTTTTTTTTTTTTTTTTTTTTTTTTTTTTATTAATTAAATTGAGTTTTAAATTTTTATTTGGCTAACAAGAAAAACTATTTTTGCCGTAGATAACAACAGACTGATGTCTAATCTTCTCTAATCCAATAGTGGGAGGTTCCGGGTTCGATCCCAGGTCGCGCTCATCGCCCTAACCTTCCGAAACACACGTAAATACGGGCTAGGACTCTCATCGGTGGCGTGCTAACTCCGACGTGCCATCTCCGGACATAGTCAAAGTCTCTTTTTGTAAGGGATTAAAGTGTTGAAGGAATGTGTCTGAAAAGGATTATTTTATACTTGGCCCACTCCCTAAAGTCTATTGACCGGAAATGTAGCTAAGTTGAATTTTGGCGATAAATTTACTAGTTATTTTTTTTTTTTTTATCTTTTTTGTTGAATCCATTTGTTAAATTTGTCATTTTTCTATGCAAAGCGCTTTTTTATTTATAGAAAATAAAGTTGTTAACGTAAGACGCATCTTACTAACCGTCCAGATACAAAATGTGGACTAAATTTTCTATCTCTTTTAATTTACTGAATCTTATTTATAATTTTAATTTTAATATAGGCATAAGTATCCTATATATTTTTTTTTTTTTACATTTTGACAGCCATTGCTATCATATGTGGTAGCCAGTGATGTTTCCGTTATTATACTGGCTATTAGATATGATAGCCATGGTGTTTACACACTTTAGGCTTTGGCTATCAAAAACGCTATCAGTTACATGGAAATCGTATTGGAGTTTGATTGCTGGGCTGTCTACGATTTGTTAGGTATACTTGGTTTGTGCAAGTTGATATATGTGCCGGTTCTATGAGCTAAGTTTTGTGGAAAATGAAATATTTGTAACATGCAACAATAGATAAATAAATAAATAAATAAATGTATATATATATATATATATATATATATATATATATATATAGAGAGAGAGAGAGAGAGAGAGAGAGAGAGGGAGGGAGGGAGTATGTTATAAATATATGTACGTATGTGATAAATACATATATTTACAGTTTGTGAAAATAAATAAATAAATAAATAAATAAATAAATAAATATATATATATATATATATATATATATATATATATATATATATATATATAAACAGTATGTTATTTCCTTTAATTTAAGATAAATTTAC
>CAWVNO010000813.1:0-24171 GCA_963930645.1 Salticus scenicus
ATAAAGCACGAGGGACCTGCCAAAGTTAAACCATTTGGCCAGGAGAGCCCTTTTATGAAGGCATGTGCTCGATTTCGTCGCCAAATTTTTTTGTCGAATTTTACGCCCTCTCATTTTTAAAAGTCGATTCCACAGCAACTAATAGAGCTTTGCGATCGCAATCACTTCCAGAATGTGCAAAAGATATTCTAGTTTCATAACAGAACAGCAGGGACCTGCCAAAGTTAAACCATTTGGCCAGGAGAGCCCTTTTATGCAGACTTTTGCCATATTTCGATACCCAAAATTTTTGCGATTTTCACAGAATTTTTTTCAAAAGCCGATTCCAAAGCAACTAATAGAGCTTTGCGATCGCAATCACTTCCAGAATCTGTCCCACGAAGTCTACTTTCATGATAAAGCACGAGGGACCTGCCAAAGTTAAACCATTTGGCCAGGAGAGCCCTTTTATGAAGGCATGTGCTCGATTTCGTCGCCAAATTTTTTTGTCGAATTTTACGCCCTCTCATTTTTAAAAGTCGATTCCACAGCAACTAATAGAGCTTTGCGATCGCAATCACTTCCAGAATGTGCAAAAGATATTCTAGTTTCATAACAGAACAGCAGGGACCTGCCAAAGTTAAACCATTTGGCCAGGAGAGCCCTTTTATGCAGACTTTTGCCATATTTCGATACCCAAAATTTTTGCGATTTTCACAGAATTTTTTTCAAAAGCCGATTCCAAAGCAACTAATAGAGCTTTGCGATCGCAATCACTTCCAGAATCTGTCCCACGAAGTCTACTTTCATGATAAAGCACGAGGGACCTGCCAAAGTTAAACCATTTGGCCAGGAGAGCCCTTTTATGAAGGCATGTGCTCGATTTCGTCGCCAAATTTTTTTGTCGAATTTTACGCCCTCTCATTTTTAAAAGTCGATTCCACAGCAACTAATAGAGCTTTGCGATCGCAATCACTTCCAGAATGTGCAAAAGATATTCTAGTTTCATAACAGAACAGCAGGGACCTGCCAAAGTTAAACCATTTGGCCAGGAGAGCCCTTTTATGCAGACTTTTGCCATATTTCGATACCCAAAATTTTTGCGATTTTCACAGAATTTTTTTCAAAAGCCGATTCCAAAGCAACTAATAGAGCTTTGCGATCGCAATCACTTCCAGAATCTGTCCCACGAAGTCTACTTTCATGATAAAGCACGAGGGACCTGCCAAAGTTAAACCATTTGGCCAGGAGAGCCCTTTTATGAAGGCATGTGCTCGATTTCGTCGCCAAATTTTTTTGTCGAATTTTACGCCCTCTCATTTTTAAAAGTCGATTCCACAGCAACTAATAGAGCTTTGCGATCGCAATCACTTCCAGAATGTGCAAAAGATATTCTAGTTTCATAACAGAACAGCAGGGACCTGCCAAAGTTAAACCATTTGGCCAGGAGAGCCCTTTTATGCAGACTTTTGCCATATTTCGATACCCAAAATTTTTGCGATTTTCACAGAATTTTTTTCAAAAGCCGATTCCAAAGCAACTAATAGAGCTTTGCGATCGCAATCACTTCCAGAATCTGTCCCACGAAGTCTACTTTCATGATAAAGCACGAGGGACCTGCCAAAGTTAAACCATTTGGCCAGGAGAGCCCTTTTATGAAGGCATGTGCTCGATTTCGTCGCCAAATTTTTTTGTCGAATTTTACGCCCTCTCATTTTTAAAAGTCGATTCCACAGCAACTAATAGAGCTTTGCGATCGCAATCACTTCCAGAATGTGCAAAAGATATTCTAGTTTCATAACAGAACAGCAGGGACCTGCCAAAGTTAAACCATTTGGCCAGGAGAGCCCTTTTATGCAGACTTTTGCCATATTTCGATACCCAAAATTTTTGCGATTTTCACAGAATTTTTTTCAAAAGCCGATTCCAAAGCAACTAATAGAGCTTTGCGATCGCAATCACTTCCAGAATCTGTCCCACGAAGTCTACTTTCATGATAAAGCACGAGGGACCTGCCAAAGTTAAACCATTTGGCCAGGAGAGCCCTTTTATGAAGGCATGTGCTCGATTTCGTCGCCAAATTTTTTTGTCGAATTTTACGCCCTCTCATTTTTAAAAGTCGATTCCACAGCAACTAATAGAGCTTTGCGATCGCAATCACTTCCAGAATGTGCAAAAGATATTCTAGTTTCATAACAGAACAGCAGGGACCTGCCAAAGTTAAACCATTTGGCCAGGAGAGCCCTTTTATGCAGACTTTTGCCATATTTCGATACCCAAAATTTTTGCGATTTTCACAGAATTTTTTTCAAAAGCCGATTCCAAAGCAACTAATAGAGCTTTGCGATCGCAATCACTTCCAGAATCTGTCCCACGAAGTCTACTTTCATGATAAAGCACGAGGGACCTGCCAAAGTTAAACCATTTGGCCAGGAGAGCCCTTTTATGAAGGCATGTGCTCGATTTCGTCGCCAAATTTTTTTGTCGAATTTTACGCCCTCTCATTTTTAAAAGTCGATTCCACAGCAACTAATAGAGCTTTGCGATCGCAATCACTTCCAGAATGTGCAAAAGATATTCTAGTTTCATAACAGAACAGCAGGGACCTGCCAAAGTTAAACCATTTGGCCAGGAGAGCCCTTTTATGCAGACTTTTGCCATATTTCGATACCCAAAATTTTTGCGATTTTCACAGAATTTTTTTCAAAAGCCGATTCCAAAGCAACTAATAGAGCTTTGCGATCGCAATCACTTCCAGAATCTGTCCCACGAAGTCTACTTTCATGATAAAGCACGAGGGACCTGCCAAAGTTAAACCATTTGGCCAGGAGAGCCCTTTTATGAAGGCATGTGCTCGATTTCGTCGCCAAATTTTTTTGTCGAATTTTACGCCCTCTCATTTTTAAAAGTCGATTCCACAGCAACTAATAGAGCTTTGCGATCGCAATCACTTCCAGAATGTGCAAAAGATATTCTAGTTTCATAACAGAACAGCAGGGACCTGCCAAAGTTAAACCATTTGGCCAGGAGAGCCCTTTTATGCAGACTTTTGCCATATTTCGATACCCAAAATTTTTGCGATTTTCACAGAATTTTTTTCAAAAGCCGATTCCAAAGCAACTAATAGAGCTTTGCGATCGCAATCACTTCCAGAATCTGTCCCACGAAGTCTACTTTCATGATAAAGCACGAGGGACCTGCCAAAGTTAAACCATTTGGCCAGGAGAGCCCTTTTATGAAGGCATGTGCTCGATTTCGTCGCCAAATTTTTTTGTCGAATTTTACGCCCTCTCATTTTTAAAAGTCGATTCCACAGCAACTAATAGAGCTTTGCGATCGCAATCACTTCCAGAATGTGCAAAAGATATTCTAGTTTCATAACAGAACAGCAGGGACCTGCCAAAGTTAAACCATTTGGCCAGGAGAGCCCTTTTATGCAGACTTTTGCCATATTTCTTCGATACCCAAAATTTTTGCGATTTTCACAGAATTTTTTTCAAAAGCCGATTCCAAAGCAACTAATAGAGCTTTGCGATCGCAATCACTTCCAGAATCTGTCCCACGAAGTCTACTTTCATGATAAAGCACGAGGGACCTGCCAAAGTTAAACCATTTGGCCAGGAGAGCCCTTTTATGAAGGCATGTGCTCGATTTCGTCGCCAAATTTTTTTGTCGAATTTTACGCCCTCTCATTTTTAAAAGTCGATTCCACAGCAACTAATAGAGCTTTGCGATCGCAATCACTTCCAGAATGTGCAAAAGATATTCTAGTTTCATAACAGAACAGCAGGGACCTGCCAAAGTTAAACCATTTGGCCAGGAGAGCCCTTTTATGCAGACTTTTGCCATATTTCGATACCCAAAATTTTTGCGATTTTCACAGAATTTTTTTCAAAAGCCGATTCCAAAGCAACTAATAGAGCTTTGCGATCGCAATCACTTCCAGAATCTGTCCCACGAAGTCTACTTTCATGATAAAGCACGAGGGACCTGCCAAAGTTAAACCATTTGGCCAGGAGAGCCCTTTTATGAAGGCATGTGCTCGATTTCGTCGCCAAATTTTTTTGTCGAATTTTACGCCCTCTCATTTTTAAAAGTCGATTCCACAGCAACTAATAGAGCTTTGCGATCGCAATCACTTCCAGAATGTGCAAAAGATATTCTAGTTTCATAACAGAACAGCAGGGACCTGCCAAAGTTAAACCATTTGGCCAGGAGAGCCCTTTTATGCAGACTTTTGCCATATTTCGATACCCAAAATTTTTGCGATTTTCACAGAATTTTTTTCAAAAGCCGATTCCAAAGCAACTAATAGAGCTTTGCGATCGCAATCACTTCCAGAATCTGTCCCACGAAGTCTACTTTCATGATAAAGCACGAGGGACCTGCCAAAGTTAAACCATTTGGCCAGGAGAGCCCTTTTATGAAGGCATGTGCTCGATTTCGTCGCCAAATTTTTTTGTCGAATTTTACGCCCTCTCATTTTTAAAAGTCGATTCCACAGCAACTAATAGAGCTTTGCGATCGCAATCACTTCCAGAATGTGCAAAAGATATTCTAGTTTCATAACAGAACAGCAGGGACCTGCCAAAGTTAAACCATTTGGCCAGGAGAGCCCTTTTATGCAGACTTTTGCCATATTTCGATACCCAAAATTTTTGCGATTTTCACAGAATTTTTTTCAAAAGCCGATTCCAAAGCAACTAATAGAGCTTTGCGATCGCAATCACTTCCAGAATCTGTCCCACGAAGTCTACTTTCATGATAAAGCACGAGGGACCTGCCAAAGTTAAACCATTTGGCCAGGAGAGCCCTTTTATGAAGGCATGTGCTCGATTTCGTCGCCAAATTTTTTTGTCGAATTTTACGCCCTCTCATTTTTAAAAGTCGATTCCACAGCAACTAATAGAGCTTTGCGATCGCAATCACTTCCAGAATGTGCAAAAGATATTCTAGTTTCATAACAGAACAGCAGGGACCTGCCAAAGTTAAACCATTTGGCCAGGAGAGCCCTTTTATGCAGACTTTTGCCATATTTCGATACCCAAAATTTTTGCGATTTTCACAGAATTTTTTTCAAAAGCCGATTCCAAAGCAACTAATAGAGCTTTGCGATCGCAATCACTTCCAGAATCTGTCCCACGAAGTCTACTTTCATGATAAAGCACGAGGGACCTGCCAAAGTTAAACCATTTGGCCAGGAGAGCCCTTTTATGAAGGCATGTGCTCGATTTCGTCGCCAAATTTTTTTGTCGAATTTTACGCCCTCTCATTTTTAAAAGTCGATTCCACAGCAACTAATAGAGCTTTGCGATCGCAATCACTTCCAGAATGTGCAAAAGATATTCTAGTTTCATAACAGAACAGCAGGGACCTGCCAAAGTTAAACCATTTGGCCAGGAGAGCCCTTTTATGCAGACTTTTGCCATATTTCGATACCCAAAATTTTTGCGATTTTCACAGAATTTTTTTCAAAAGCCGATTCCAAAGCAACTAATAGAGCTTTGCGATCGCAATCACTTCCAGAATCTGTCCCACGAAGTCTACTTTCATGATAAAGCACGAGGGACCTGCCAAAGTTAAACCATTTGGCCAGGAGAGCCCTTTTATGAAGGCATGTGCTCGATTTCGTCGCCAAATTTTTTTGTCGAATTTTACGCCCTCTCATTTTTAAAAGTCGATTCCACAGCAACTAATAGAGCTTTGCGATCGCAATCACTTCCAGAATGTGCAAAAGATATTCTAGTTTCATAACAGAACAGCAGGGACCTGCCAAAGTTAAACCATTTGGCCAGGAGAGCCCTTTTATGCAGACTTTTGCCATATTTCGATACCCAAAATTTTTGCGATTTTCACAGAATTTTTTTCAAAAGCCGATTCCAAAGCAACTAATAGAGCTTTGCGATCGCAATCACTTCCAGAATCTGTCCCACGAAGTCTACTTTCATGATAAAGCACGAGGGACCTGCCAAAGTTAAACCATTTGGCCAGGAGAGCCCTTTTATGAAGGCATGTGCTCGATTTCGTCGCCAAATTTTTTTGTCGAATTTTACGCCCTCTCATTTTTAAAAGTCGATTCCACAGCAACTAATAGAGCTTTGCGATCGCAATCACTTCCAGAATGTGCAAAAGATATTCTAGTTTCATAACAGAACAGCAGGGACCTGCCAAAGTTAAACCATTTGGCCAGGAGAGCCCTTTTATGCAGACTTTTGCCATATTTCGATACCCAAAATTTTTGCGATTTTCACAGAATTTTTTTCAAAAGCCGATTCCAAAGCAACTAATAGAGCTTTGCGATCGCAATCACTTCCAGAATCTGTCCCACGAAGTCTACTTTCATGATAAAGCACGAGGGACCTGCCAAAGTTAAACCATTTGGCCAGGAGAGCCCTTTTATGAAGGCATGTGCTCGATTTCGTCGCCAAATTTTTTTGTCGAATTTTACGCCCTCTCATTTTTAAAAGTCGATTCCACAGCAACTAATAGAGCTTTGCGATCGCAATCACTTCCAGAATGTGCAAAAGATATTCTAGTTTCATAACAGAACAGCAGGGACCTGCCAAAGTTAAACCATTTGGCCAGGAGAGCCCTTTTATGCAGACTTTTGCCATATTTCGATACCCAAAATTTTTGCGATTTTCACAGAATTTTTTTCAAAAGCCGATTCCAAAGCAACTAATAGAGCTTTGCGATCGCAATCACTTCCAGAATCTGTCCCACGAAGTCTACTTTCATGATAAAGCACGAGGGACCTGCCAAAGTTAAACCATTTGGCCAGGAGAGCCCTTTTATGAAGGCATGTGCTCGATTTCGTCGCCAAATTTTTTTGTCGAATTTTACGCCCTCTCATTTTTAAAAGTCGATTCCACAGCAACTAATAGAGCTTTGCGATCGCAATCACTTCCAGAATGTGCAAAAGATATTCTAGTTTCATAACAGAACAGCAGGGACCTGCCAAAGTTAAACCATTTGGCCAGGAGAGCCCTTTTATGCAGACTTTTGCCATATTTCGATACCCAAAATTTTTGCGATTTTCACAGAATTTTTTTCAAAAGCCGATTCCAAAGCAACTAATAGAGCTTTGCGATCGCAATCACTTCCAGAATCTGTCCCACGAAGTCTACTTTCATGATAAAGCACGAGGGACCTGCCAAAGTTAAACCATTTGGCCAGGAGAGCCCTTTTATGAAGGCATGTGCTCGATTTCGTCGCCAAATTTTTTTGTCGAATTTTACGCCCTCTCATTTTTAAAAGTCGATTCCACAGCAACTAATAGAGCTTTGCGATCGCAATCACTTCCAGAATGTGCAAAAGATATTCTAGTTTCATAACAGAACAGCAGGGACCTGCCAAAGTTAAACCATTTGGCCAGGAGAGCCCTTTTATGCAGACTTTTGCCATATTTCGATACCCAAAATTTTTGCGATTTTCACAGAATTTTTTTCAAAAGCCGATTCCAAAGCAACTAATAGAGCTTTGCGATCGCAATCACTTCCAGAATCTGTCCCACGAAGTCTACTTTCATGATAAAGCACGAGGGACCTGCCAAAGTTAAACCATTTGGCCAGGAGAGCCCTTTTATGAAGGCATGTGCTCGATTTCGTCGCCAAATTTTTTTGTCGAATTTTACGCCCTCTCATTTTTAAAAGTCGATTCCACAGCAACTAATAGAGCTTTGCGATCGCAATCACTTCCAGAATGTGCAAAAGATATTCTAGTTTCATAACAGAACAGCAGGGACCTGCCAAAGTTAAACCATTTGGCCAGGAGAGCCCTTTTATGCAGACTTTTGCCATATTTCGATACCCAAAATTTTTGCGATTTTCACAGAATTTTTTTCAAAAGCCGATTCCAAAGCAACTAATAGAGCTTTGCGATCGCAATCACTTCCAGAATCTGTCCCACGAAGTCTACTTTCATGATAAAGCACGAGGGACCTGCCAAAGTTAAACCATTTGGCCAGGAGAGCCCTTTTATGAAGGCATGTGCTCGATTTCGTCGCCAAATTTTTTTGTCGAATTTTACGCCCTCTCATTTTTAAAAGTCGATTCCACAGCAACTAATAGAGCTTTGCGATCGCAATCACTTCCAGAATGTGCAAAAGATATTCTAGTTTCATAACAGAACAGCAGGGACCTGCCAAAGTTAAACCATTTGGCCAGGAGAGCCCTTTTATGCAGACTTTTGCCATATTTCGATACCCAAAATTTTTGCGATTTTCACAGAATTTTTTTCAAAAGCCGATTCCAAAGCAACTAATAGAGCTTTGCGATCGCAATCACTTCCAGAATCTGTCCCACGAAGTCTACTTTCATGATAAAGCACGAGGGACCTGCCAAAGTTAAACCATTTGGCCAGGAGAGCCCTTTTATGAAGGCATGTGCTCGATTTCGTCGCCAAATTTTTTTGTCGAATTTTACGCCCTCTCATTTTTAAAAGTCGATTCCACAGCAACTAATAGAGCTTTGCGATCGCAATCACTTCCAGAATGTGCAAAAGATATTCTAGTTTCATAACAGAACAGCAGGGACCTGCCAAAGTTAAACCATTTGGCCAGGAGAGCCCTTTTATGCAGACTTTTGCCATATTTCGATACCCAAAATTTTTGCGATTTTCACAGAATTTTTTTCAAAAGCCGATTCCAAAGCAACTAATAGAGCTTTGCGATCGCAATCACTTCCAGAATCTGTCCCACGAAGTCTACTTTCATGATAAAGCACGAGGGACCTGCCAAAGTTAAACCATTTGGCCAGGAGAGCCCTTTTATGAAGGCATGTGCTCGATTTCGTCGCCAAATTTTTTTGTCGAATTTTACGCCCTCTCATTTTTAAAAGTCGATTCCACAGCAACTAATAGAGCTTTGCGATCGCAATCACTTCCAGAATGTGCAAAAGATATTCTAGTTTCATAACAGAACAGCAGGGACCTGCCAAAGTTAAACCATTTGGCCAGGAGAGCCCTTTTATGCAGACTTTTGCCATATTTCGATACCCAAAATTTTTGCGATTTTCACAGAATTTTTTTCAAAAGCCGATTCCAAAGCAACTAATAGAGCTTTGCGATCGCAATCACTTCCAGAATCTGTCCCACGAAGTCTACTTTCATGATAAAGCACGAGGGACCTGCCAAAGTTAAACCATTTGGCCAGGAGAGCCCTTTTATGAAGGCATGTGCTCGATTTCGTCGCCAAATTTTTTTGTCGAATTTTACGCCCTCTCATTTTTAAAAGTCGATTCCACAGCAACTAATAGAGCTTTGCGATCGCAATCACTTCCAGAATGTGCAAAAGATATTCTAGTTTCATAACAGAACAGCAGGGACCTGCCAAAGTTAAACCATTTGGCCAGGAGAGCCCTTTTATGCAGACTTTTGCCATATTTCGATACCCAAAATTTTTGCGATTTTCACAGAATTTTTTTCAAAAGCCGATTCCAAAGCAACTAATAGAGCTTTGCGATCGCAATCACTTCCAGAATCTGTCCCACGAAGTCTACTTTCATGATAAAGCACGAGGGACCTGCCAAAGTTAAACCATTTGGCCAGGAGAGCCCTTTTATGAAGGCATGTGCTCGATTTCGTCGCCAAATTTTTTTGTCGAATTTTACGCCCTCTCATTTTTAAAAGTCGATTCCACAGCAACTAATAGAGCTTTGCGATCGCAATCACTTCCAGAATGTGCAAAAGATATTCTAGTTTCATAACAGAACAGCAGGGACCTGCCAAAGTTAAACCATTTGGCCAGGAGAGCCCTTTTATGCAGACTTTTGCCATATTTCGATACCCAAAATTTTTGCGATTTTCACAGAATTTTTTTCAAAAGCCGATTCCAAAGCAACTAATAGAGCTTTGCGATCGCAATCACTTCCAGAATCTGTCCCACGAAGTCTACTTTCATGATAAAGCACGAGGGACCTGCCAAAGTTAAACCATTTGGCCAGGAGAGCCCTTTTATGAAGGCATGTGCTCGATTTCGTCGCCAAATTTTTTTGTCGAATTTTACGCCCTCTCATTTTTAAAAGTCGATTCCACAGCAACTAATAGAGCTTTGCGATCGCAATCACTTCCAGAATGTGCAAAAGATATTCTAGTTTCATAACAGAACAGCAGGGACCTGCCAAAGTTAAACCATTTGGCCAGGAGAGCCCTTTTATGCAGACTTTTGCCATATTTCGATACCCAAAATTTTTGCGATTTTCACAGAATTTTTTTCAAAAGCCGATTCCAAAGCAACTAATAGAGCTTTGCGATCGCAATCACTTCCAGAATCTGTCCCACGAAGTCTACTTTCATGATAAAGCACGAGGGACCTGCCAAAGTTAAACCATTTGGCCAGGAGAGCCCTTTTATGAAGGCATGTGCTCGATTTCGTCGCCAAATTTTTTTGTCGAATTTTACGCCCTCTCATTTTTAAAAGTCGATTCCACAGCAACTAATAGAGCTTTGCGATCGCAATCACTTCCAGAATGTGCAAAAGATATTCTAGTTTCATAACAGAACAGCAGGGACCTGCCAAAGTTAAACCATTTGGCCAGGAGAGCCCTTTTATGCAGACTTTTGCCTATTTCGATACCCAAAATTTTTGCGATTTTCACAGAATTTTTTTCAAAAGCCGATTCCAAAGCAACTAATAGAGCTTTGCGATCGCAATCACTTCCAGAATCTGTCCCACGAAGTCTACTTTCATGATAAAGCACGAGGGACCTGCCAAAGTTAAACCATTTGGCCAGGAGAGCCCTTTTATGAAGGCATGTGCTCGATTTCGTCGCCAAATTTTTTTGTCGAATTTTACGCCCTCTCATTTTTAAAAGTCGATTCCACAGCAACTAATAGAGCTTTGCGATCGCAATCACTTCCAGAATGTGCAAAAGATATTCTAGTTTCATAACAGAACAGCAGGGACCTGCCAAAGTTAAACCATTTGGCCAGGAGAGCCCTTTTATGCAGACTTTTGCCATATTTCGATACCCAAAATTTTTGCGATTTTCACAGAATTTTTTTCAAAAGCCGATTCCAAAGCAACTAATAGAGCTTTGCGATCGCAATCACTTCCAGAATCTGTCCCACGAAGTCTACTTTCATGATAAAGCACGAGGGACCTGCCAAAGTTAAACCATTTGGCCAGGAGAGCCCTTTTATGAAGGCATGTGCTCGATTTCGTCGCCAAATTTTTTTGTCGAATTTTACGCCCTCTCATTTTTAAAAGTCGATTCCACAGCAACTAATAGAGCTTTGCGATCGCAATCACTTCCAGAATGTGCAAAAGATATTCTAGTTTCATAACAGAACAGCAGGGACCTGCCAAAGTTAAACCATTTGGCCAGGAGAGCCCTTTTATGCAGACTTTTGCCATATTTCGATACCCAAAATTTTTGCGATTTTCACAGAATTTTTTTCAAAAGCCGATTCCAAAGCAACTAATAGAGCTTTGCGATCGCAATCACTTCCAGAATCTGTCCCACGAAGTCTACTTTCATGATAAAGCACGAGGGACCTGCCAAAGTTAAACCATTTGGCCAGGAGAGCCCTTTTATGAAGGCATGTGCTCGATTTCGTCGCCAAATTTTTTTGTCGAATTTTACGCCCTCTCATTTTTAAAAGTCGATTCCACAGCAACTAATAGAGCTTTGCGATCGCAATCACTTCCAGAATGTGCAAAAGATATTCTAGTTTCATAACAGAACAGCAGGGACCTGCCAAAGTTAAACCATTTGGCCAGGAGAGCCCTTTTATGCAGACTTTTGCCATATTTCGATACCCAAAATTTTTGCGATTTTCACAGAATTTTTTTCAAAAGCCGATTCCAAAGCAACTAATAGAGCTTTGCGATCGCAATCACTTCCAGAATCTGTCCCACGAAGTCTACTTTCATGATAAAGCACGAGGGACCTGCCAAAGTTAAACCATTTGGCCAGGAGAGCCCTTTTATGAAGGCATGTGCTCGATTTCGTCGCCAAATTTTTTTGTCGAATTTTACGCCCTCTCATTTTTAAAAGTCGATTCCACAGCAACTAATAGAGCTTTGCGATCGCAATCACTTCCAGAATGTGCAAAAGATATTCTAGTTTCATAACAGAACAGCAGGGACCTGCCAAAGTTAAACCATTTGGCCAGGAGAGCCCTTTTATGCAGACTTTTGCCATATTTCGATACCCAAAATTTTTGCGATTTTCACAGAATTTTTTTCAAAAGCCGATTCCAAAGCAACTAATAGAGCTTTGCGATCGCAATCACTTCCAGAATCTGTCCCACGAAGTCTACTTTCATGATAAAGCACGAGGGACCTGCCAAAGTTAAACCATTTGGCCAGGAGAGCCCTTTTATGAAGGCATGTGCTCGATTTCGTCGCCAAATTTTTTTGTCGAATTTTACGCCCTCTCATTTTTAAAAGTCGATTCCACAGCAACTAATAGAGCTTTGCGATCGCAATCACTTCCAGAATGTGCAAAAGATATTCTAGTTTCATAACAGAACAGCAGGGACCTGCCAAAGTTAAACCATTTGGCCAGGAGAGCCCTTTTATGCAGACTTTTGCCATATTTCGATACCCAAAATTTTTGCGATTTTCACAGAATTTTTTTCAAAAGCCGATTCCAAAGCAACTAATAGAGCTTTGCGATCGCAATCACTTCCAGAATCTGTCCCACGAAGTCTACTTTCATGATAAAGCACGAGGGACCTGCCAAAGTTAAACCATTTGGCCAGGAGAGCCCTTTTATGAAGGCATGTGCTCGATTTCGTCGCCAAATTTTTTTGTCGAATTTTACGCCCTCTCATTTTTAAAAGTCGATTCCACAGCAACTAATAGAGCTTTGCGATCGCAATCACTTCCAGAATGTGCAAAAGATATTCTAGTTTCATAACAGAACAGCAGGGACCTGCCAAAGTTAAACCATTTGGCCAGGAGAGCCCTTTTATGCAGACTTTTGCCATATTTCGATACCCAAAATTTTTGCGATTTTCACAGAATTTTTTTCAAAAGCCGATTCCAAAGCAACTAATAGAGCTTTGCGATCGCAATCACTTCCAGAATCTGTCCCACGAAGTCTACTTTCATGATAAAGCACGAGGGACCTGCCAAAGTTAAACCATTTGGCCAGGAGAGCCCTTTTATGAAGGCATGTGCTCGATTTCGTCGCCAAATTTTTTTGTCGAATTTTACGCCCTCTCATTTTTAAAAGTCGATTCCACAGCAACTAATAGAGCTTTGCGATCGCAATCACTTCCAGAATGTGCAAAAGATATTCTAGTTTCATAACAGAACAGCAGGGACCTGCCAAAGTTAAACCATTTGGCCAGGAGAGCCCTTTTATGCAGACTTTTGCCATATTTCGATACCCAAAATTTTTGCGATTTTCACAGAATTTTTTTCAAAAGCCGATTCCAAAGCAACTAATAGAGCTTTGCGATCGCAATCACTTCCAGAATCTGTCCCACGAAGTCTACTTTCATGATAAAGCACGAGGGACCTGCCAAAGTTAAACCATTTGGCCAGGAGAGCCCTTTTATGAAGGCATGTGCTCGATTTCGTCGCCAAATTTTTTTGTCGAATTTTACGCCCTCTCATTTTTAAAAGTCGATTCCACAGCAACTAATAGAGCTTTGCGATCGCAATCACTTCCAGAATGTGCAAAAGATATTCTAGTTTCATAACAGAACAGCAGGGACCTGCCAAAGTTAAACCATTTGGCCAGGAGAGCCCTTTTATGCAGACTTTTGCCATATTTCGATACCCAAAATTTTTGCGATTTTCACAGAATTTTTTTCAAAAGCCGATTCCAAAGCAACTAATAGAGCTTTGCGATCGCAATCACTTCCAGAATCTGTCCCACGAAGTCTACTTTCATGATAAAGCACGAGGGACCTGCCAAAGTTAAACCATTTGGCCAGGAGAGCCCTTTTATGAAGGCATGTGCTCGATTTCGTCGCCAAATTTTTTTGTCGAATTTTACGCCCTCTCATTTTTAAAAGTCGATTCCACAGCAACTAATAGAGCTTTGCGATCGCAATCACTTCCAGAATGTGCAAAAGATATTCTAGTTTCATAACAGAACAGCAGGGACCTGCCAAAGTTAAACCATTTGGCCAGGAGAGCCCTTTTATGCAGACTTTTGCCATATTTCGATACCCAAAATTTTTGCGATTTTCACAGAATTTTTTTCAAAAGCCGATTCCAAAGCAACTAATAGAGCTTTGCGATCGCAATCACTTCCAGAATCTGTCCCACGAAGTCTACTTTCATGATAAAGCACGAGGGACCTGCCAAAGTTAAACCATTTGGCCAGGAGAGCCCTTTTATGAAGGCATGTGCTCGATTTCGTCGCCAAATTTTTTTGTCGAATTTTACGCCCTCTCATTTTTAAAAGTCGATTCCACAGCAACTAATAGAGCTTTGCGATCGCAATCACTTCCAGAATGTGCAAAAGATATTCTAGTTTCATAACAGAACAGCAGGGACCTGCCAAAGTTAAACCATTTGGCCAGGAGAGCCCTTTTATGCAGACTTTTGCCATATTTCGATACCCAAAATTTTTGCGATTTTCACAGAATTTTTTTCAAAAGCCGATTCCAAAGCAACTAATAGAGCTTTGCGATCGCAATCACTTCCAGAATCTGTCCCACGAAGTCTACTTTCATGATAAAGCACGAGGGACCTGCCAAAGTTAAACCATTTGGCCAGGAGAGCCCTTTTATGAAGGCATGTGCTCGATTTCGTCGCCAAATTTTTTTGTCGAATTTTACGCCCTCTCATTTTTAAAAGTCGATTCCACAGCAACTAATAGAGCTTTGCGATCGCAATCACTTCCAGAATGTGCAAAAGATATTCTAGTTTCATAACAGAACAGCAGGGACCTGCCAAAGTTAAACCATTTGGCCAGGAGAGCCCTTTTATGCAGACTTTTGCCATATTTCGATACCCAAAATTTTTGCGATTTTCACAGAATTTTTTTCAAAAGCCGATTCCAAAGCAACTAATAGAGCTTTGCGATCGCAATCACTTCCAGAATCTGTCCCACGAAGTCTACTTTCATGATAAAGCACGAGGGACCTGCCAAAGTTAAACCATTTGGCCAGGAGAGCCCTTTTATGAAGGCATGTGCTCGATTTCGTCGCCAAATTTTTTTGTCGAATTTTACGCCCTCTCATTTTTAAAAGTCGATTCCACAGCAACTAATAGAGCTTTGCGATCGCAATCACTTCCAGAATGTGCAAAAGATATTCTAGTTTCATAACAGAACAGCAGGGACCTGCCAAAGTTAAACCATTTGGCCAGGAGAGCCCTTTTATGCAGACTTTTGCCATATTTCGATACCCAAAATTTTTGCGATTTTCACAGAATTTTTTTCAAAAGCCGATTCCAAAGCAACTAATAGAGCTTTGCGATCGCAATCACTTCCAGAATCTGTCCCACGAAGTCTACTTTCATGATAAAGCACGAGGGACCTGCCAAAGTTAAACCATTTGGCCAGGAGAGCCCTTTTATGAAGGCATGTGCTCGATTTCGTCGCCAAATTTTTTTGTCGAATTTTACGCCCTCTCATTTTTAAAAGTCGATTCCACAGCAACTAATAGAGCTTTGCGATCGCAATCACTTCCAGAATGTGCAAAAGATATTCTAGTTTCATAACAGAACAGCAGGGACCTGCCAAAGTTAAACCATTTGGCCAGGAGAGCCCTTTTATGCAGACTTTTGCCATATTTCGATACCCAAAATTTTTGCGATTTTCACAGAATTTTTTTCAAAAGCCGATTCCAAAGCAACTAATAGAGCTTTGCGATCGCAATCACTTCCAGAATCTGTCCCACGAAGTCTACTTTCATGATAAAGCACGAGGGACCTGCCAAAGTTAAACCATTTGGCCAGGAGAGCCCTTTTATGAAGGCATGTGCTCGATTTCGTCGCCAAATTTTTTTGTCGAATTTTACGCCCTCTCATTTTTAAAAGTCGATTCCACAGCAACTAATAGAGCTTTGCGATCGCAATCACTTCCAGAATGTGCAAAAGATATTCTAGTTTCATAACAGAACAGCAGGGACCTGCCAAAGTTAAACCATTTGGCCAGGAGAGCCCTTTTATGCAGACTTTTGCCATATTTCGATACCCAAAATTTTTGCGATTTTCACAGAATTTTTTTCAAAAGCCGATTCCAAAGCAACTAATAGAGCTTTGCGATCGCAATCACTTCCAGAATCTGTCCCACGAAGTCTACTTTCATGATAAAGCACGAGGGACCTGCCAAAGTTAAACCATTTGGCCAGGAGAGCCCTTTTATGAAGGCATGTGCTCGATTTCGTCGCCAAATTTTTTTGTCGAATTTTACGCCCTCTCATTTTTAAAAGTCGATTCCACAGCAACTAATAGAGCTTTGCGATCGCAATCACTTCCAGAATGTGCAAAAGATATTCTAGTTTCATAACAGAACAGCAGGGACCTGCCAAAGTTAAACCATTTGGCCAGGAGAGCCCTTTTATGCAGACTTTTGCCATATTTCGATACCCAAAATTTTTGCGATTTTCACAGAATTTTTTTCAAAAGCCGATTCCAAAGCAACTAATAGAGCTTTGCGATCGCAATCACTTCCAGAATCTGTCCCACGAAGTCTACTTTCATGATAAAGCACGAGGGACCTGCCAAAGTTAAACCATTTGGCCAGGAGAGCCCTTTTATGAAGGCATGTGCTCGATTTCGTCGCCAAATTTTTTTGTCGAATTTTACGCCCTCTCATTTTTAAAAGTCGATTCCACAGCAACTAATAGAGCTTTGCGATCGCAATCACTTCCAGAATGTGCAAAAGATATTCTAGTTTCATAACAGAACAGCAGGGACCTGCCAAAGTTAAACCATTTGGCCAGGAGAGCCCTTTTATGCAGACTTTTGCCATATTTCGATACCCAAAATTTTTGCGATTTTCACAGAATTTTTTTCAAAAGCCGATTCCAAAGCAACTAATAGAGCTTTGCGATCGCAATCACTTCCAGAATCTGTCCCACGAAGTCTACTTTCATGATAAAGCACGAGGGACCTGCCAAAGTTAAACCATTTGGCCAGGAGAGCCCTTTTATGAAGGCATGTGCTCGATTTCGTCGCCAAATTTTTTTGTCGAATTTTACGCCCTCTCATTTTTAAAAGTCGATTCCACAGCAACTAATAGAGCTTTGCGATCGCAATCACTTCCAGAATGTGCAAAAGATATTCTAGTTTCATAACAGAACAGCAGGGACCTGCCAAAGTTAAACCATTTGGCCAGGAGAGCCCTTTTATGCAGACTTTTGCCATATTTCGATACCCAAAATTTTTGCGATTTTCACAGAATTTTTTTCAAAAGCCGATTCCAAAGCAACTAATAGAGCTTTGCGATCGCAATCACTTCCAGAATCTGTCCCACGAAGTCTACTTTCATGATAAAGCACGAGGGACCTGCCAAAGTTAAACCATTTGGCCAGGAGAGCCCTTTTATGAAGGCATGTGCTCGATTTCGTCGCCAAATTTTTTTGTCGAATTTTACGCCCTCTCATTTTTAAAAGTCGATTCCACAGCAACTAATAGAGCTTTGCGATCGCAATCACTTCCAGAATGTGCAAAAGATATTCTAGTTTCATAACAGAACAGCAGGGACCTGCCAAAGTTAAACCATTTGGCCAGGAGAGCCCTTTTATGCAGACTTTTGCCATATTTCGATACCCAAAATTTTTGCGATTTTCACAGAATTTTTTTCAAAAGCCGATTCCAAAGCAACTAATAGAGCTTTGCGATCGCAATCACTTCCAGAATCTGTCCCACGAAGTCTACTTTCATGATAAAGCACGAGGGACCTGCCAAAGTTAAACCATTTGGCCAGGAGAGCCCTTTTATGAAGGCATGTGCTCGATTTCGTCGCCAAATTTTTTTGTCGAATTTTACGCCCTCTCATTTTTAAAAGTCGATTCCACAGCAACTAATAGAGCTTTGCGATCGCAATCACTTCCAGAATGTGCAAAAGATATTCTAGTTTCATAACAGAACAGCAGGGACCTGCCAAAGTTAAACCATTTGGCCAGGAGAGCCCTTTTATGCAGACTTTTGCCATATTTCGATACCCAAAATTTTTGCGATTTTCACAGAATTTTTTTCAAAAGCCGATTCCAAAGCAACTAATAGAGCTTTGCGATCGCAATCACTTCCAGAATCTGTCCCACGAAGTCTACTTTCATGATAAAGCACGAGGGACCTGCCAAAGTTAAACCATTTGGCCAGGAGAGCCCTTTTATGAAGGCATGTGCTCGATTTCGTCGCCAAATTTTTTTGTCGAATTTTACGCCCTCTCATTTTTAAAAGTCGATTCCACAGCAACTAATAGAGCTTTGCGATCGCAATCACTTCCAGAATGTGCAAAAGATATTCTAGTTTCATAACAGAACAGCAGGGACCTGCCAAAGTTAAACCATTTGGCCAGGAGAGCCCTTTTATGCAGACTTTTGCCATATTTCGATACCCAAAATTTTTGCGATTTTCACAGAATTTTTTTCAAAAGCCGATTCCAAAGCAACTAATAGAGCTTTGCGATCGCAATCACTTCCAGAATCTGTCCCACGAAGTCTACTTTCATGATAAAGCACGAGGGACCTGCCAAAGTTAAACCATTTGGCCAGGAGAGCCCTTTTATGAAGGCATGTGCTCGATTTCGTCGCCAAATTTTTTTGTCGAATTTTACGCCCTCTCATTTTTAAAAGTCGATTCCACAGCAACTAATAGAGCTTTGCGATCGCAATCACTTCCAGAATGTGCAAAAGATATTCTAGTTTCATAACAGAACAGCAGGGACCTGCCAAAGTTAAACCATTTGGCCAGGAGAGCCCTTTTATGCAGACTTTTGCCATATTTCGATACCCAAAATTTTTGCGATTTTCACAGAATTTTTTTCAAAAGCCGATTCCAAAGCAACTAATAGAGCTTTGCGATCGCAATCACTTCCAGAATCTGTCCCACGAAGTCTACTTTCATGATAAAGCACGAGGGACCTGCCAAAGTTAAACCATTTGGCCAGGAGAGCCCTTTTATGAAGGCATGTGCTCGATTTCGTCGCCAAATTTTTTTGTCGAATTTTACGCCCTCTCATTTTTAAAAGTCGATTCCACAGCAACTAATAGAGCTTTGCGATCGCAATCACTTCCAGAATGTGCAAAAGATATTCTAGTTTCATAACAGAACAGCAGGGACCTGCCAAAGTTAAACCATTTGGCCAGGAGAGCCCTTTTATGCAGACTTTTGCCATATTTCGATACCCAAAATTTTTGCGATTTTCACAGAATTTTTTTCAAAAGCCGATTCCAAAGCAACTAATAGAGCTTTGCGATCGCAATCACTTCCAGAATCTGTCCCACGAAGTCTACTTTCATGATAAAGCACGAGGGACCTGCCAAAGTTAAACCATTTGGCCAGGAGAGCCCTTTTATGAAGGCATGTGCTCGATTTCGTCGCCAAATTTTTTTGTCGAATTTTACGCCCTCTCATTTTTAAAAGTCGATTCCACAGCAACTAATAGAGCTTTGCGATCGCAATCACTTCCAGAATGTGCAAAAGATATTCTAGTTTCATAACAGAACAGCAGGGACCTGCCAAAGTTAAACCATTTGGCCAGGAGAGCCCTTTTATGCAGACTTTTGCCATATTTCGATACCCAAAATTTTTGCGATTTTCACAGAATTTTTTTCAAAAGCCGATTCCAAAGCAACTAATAGAGCTTTGCGATCGCAATCACTTCCAGAATCTGTCCCACGAAGTCTACTTTCATGATAAAGCACGAGGGACCTGCCAAAGTTAAACCATTTGGCCAGGAGAGCCCTTTTATGAAGGCATGTGCTCGATTTCGTCGCCAAATTTTTTTGTCGAATTTTACGCCCTCTCATTTTTAAAAGTCGATTCCACAGCAACTAATAGAGCTTTGCGATCGCAATCACTTCCAGAATGTGCAAAAGATATTCTAGTTTCATAACAGAACAGCAGGGACCTGCCAAAGTTAAACCATTTGGCCAGGAGAGCCCTTTTATGCAGACTTTTGCCATATTTCGATACCCAAAATTTTTGCGATTTTCACAGAATTTTTTTCAAAAGCCGATTCCAAAGCAACTAATAGAGCTTTGCGATCGCAATCACTTCCAGAATCTGTCCCACGAAGTCTACTTTCATGATAAAGCACGAGGGACCTGCCAAAGTTAAACCATTTGGCCAGGAGAGCCCTTTTATGAAGGCATGTGCTCGATTTCGTCGCCAAATTTTTTTGTCGAATTTTACGCCCTCTCATTTTTAAAAGTCGATTCCACAGCAACTAATAGAGCTTTGCGATCGCAATCACTTCCAGAATGTGCAAAAGATATTCTAGTTTCATAACAGAACAGCAGGGACCTGCCAAAGTTAAACCATTTGGCCAGGAGAGCCCTTTTATGCAGACTTTTGCCATATTTCGATACCCAAAATTTTTGCGATTTTCACAGAATTTTTTTCAAAAGCCGATTCCAAAGCAACTAATAGAGCTTTGCGATCGCAATCACTTCCAGAATCTGTCCCACGAAGTCTACTTTCATGATAAAGCACGAGGGACCTGCCAAAGTTAAACCATTTGGCCAGGAGAGCCCTTTTATGAAGGCATGTGCTCGATTTCGTCGCCAAATTTTTTTGTCGAATTTTACGCCCTCTCATTTTTAAAAGTCGATTCCACAGCAACTAATAGAGCTTTGCGATCGCAATCACTTCCAGAATGTGCAAAAGATATTCTAGTTTCATAACAGAACAGCAGGGACCTGCCAAAGTTAAACCATTTGGCCAGGAGAGCCCTTTTATGCAGACTTTTGCCATATTTCGATACCCAAAATTTTTGCGATTTTCACAGAATTTTTTTCAAAAGCCGATTCCAAAGCAACTAATAGAGCTTTGCGATCGCAATCACTTCCAGAATCTGTCCCACGAAGTCTACTTTCATGATAAAGCACGAGGGACCTGCCAAAGTTAAACCATTTGGCCAGGAGAGCCCTTTTATGAAGGCATGTGCTCGATTTCGTCGCCAAATTTTTTTGTCGAATTTTACGCCCTCTCATTTTTAAAAGTCGATTCCACAGCAACTAATAGAGCTTTGCGATCGCAATCACTTCCAGAATGTGCAAAAGATATTCTAGTTTCATAACAGAACAGCAGGGACCTGCCAAAGTTAAACCATTTGGCCAGGAGAGCCCTTTTATGCAGACTTTTGCCATATTTCGATACCCAAAATTTTTGCGATTTTCACAGAATTTTTTTCAAAAGCCGATTCCAAAGCAACTAATAGAGCTTTGCGATCGCAATCACTTCCAGAATCTGTCCCACGAAGTCTACTTTCATGATAAAGCACGAGGGACCTGCCAAAGTTAAACCATTTGGCCAGGAGAGCCCTTTTATGAAGGCATGTGCTCGATTTCGTCGCCAAATTTTTTTGTCGAATTTTACGCCCTCTCATTTTTAAAAGTCGATTCCACAGCAACTAATAGAGCTTTGCGATCGCAATCACTTCCAGAATGTGCAAAAGATATTCTAGTTTCATAACAGAACAGCAGGGACCTGCCAAAGTTAAACCATTTGGCCAGGAGAGCCCTTTTATGCAGACTTTTGCCATATTTCGATACCCAAAATTTTTGCGATTTTCACAGAATTTTTTTCAAAAGCCGATTCCAAAGCAACTAATAGAGCTTTGCGATCGCAATCACTTCCAGAATCTGTCCCACGAAGTCTACTTTCATGATAAAGCACGAGGGACCTGCCAAAGTTAAACCATTTGGCCAGGAGAGCCCTTTTATGAAGGCATGTGCTCGATTTCGTCGCCAAATTTTTTTGTCGAATTTTACGCCCTCTCATTTTTAAAAGTCGATTCCACAGCAACTAATAGAGCTTTGCGATCGCAATCACTTCCAGAATGTGCAAAAGATATTCTAGTTTCATAACAGAACAGCAGGGACCTGCCAAAGTTAAACCATTTGGCCAGGAGAGCCCTTTTATGCAGACTTTTGCCATATTTCGATACCCAAAATTTTTGCGATTTTCACAGAATTTTTTTCAAAAGCCGATTCCAAAGCAACTAATAGAGCTTTGCGATCGCAATCACTTCCAGAATCTGTCCCACGAAGTCTACTTTCATGATAAAGCACGAGGGACCTGCCAAAGTTAAACCATTTGGCCAGGAGAGCCCTTTTATGAAGGCATGTGCTCGATTTCGTCGCCAAATTTTTTTGTCGAATTTTACGCCCTCTCATTTTTAAAAGTCGATTCCACAGCAACTAATAGAGCTTTGCGATCGCAATCACTTCCAGAATGTGCAAAAGATATTCTAGTTTCATAACAGAACAGCAGGGACCTGCCAAAGTTAAACCATTTGGCCAGGAGAGCCCTTTTATGCAGACTTTTGCCATATTTCGATACCCAAAATTTTTGCGATTTTCAC
Source organism: Salticus scenicus (assembly GCA_963930645.1). NCBI lineage: Eukaryota > Metazoa > Arthropoda > Arachnida > Araneae > Salticidae > Salticus > Salticus scenicus. The sequence goes on from CAWVNO010000813.1 coordinate 22,425, forward strand.
AGAATTTTTTTCAAAAGCCGATTCCAAAGCAACTAATAGAGCTTTGCGATCGCAATCACTTCCAGAATCTGTCCCACGAAGTCTACTTTCATGATAAAGCACGAGGGACCTGCCAAAGTTAAACCATTTGGCCAGGAGAGCCCTTTTATGAAGGCATGTGCTCGATTTCGTCGCCAAATTTTTTTGTCGAATTTTACGCCCTCTCATTTTTAAAAGTCGATTCCACAGCAACTAATAGAGCTTTGCGATCGCAATCACTTCCAGAATGTGCAAAAGATATTCTAGTTTCATAACAGAACAGCAGGGACCTGCCAAAGTTAAACCATTTGGCCAGGAGAGCCCTTTTATGCAGACTTTTGCCATATTTCGATACCCAAAATTTTTGCGATTTTCACAGAATTTTTTTCAAAAGCCGATTCCAAAGCAACTAATAGAGCTTTGCGATCGCAATCACTTCCAGAATCTGTCCCACGAAGTCTACTTTCATGATAAAGCACGAGGGACCTGCCAAAGTTAAACCATTTGGCCAGGAGAGCCCTTTTATGAAGGCATGTGCTCGATTTCGTCGCCAAATTTTTTTGTCGAATTTTACGCCCTCTCATTTTTAAAAGTCGATTCCACAGCAACTAATAGAGCTTTGCGATCGCAATCACTTCCAGAATGTGCAAAAGATATTCTAGTTTCATAACAGAACAGCAGGGACCTGCCAAAGTTAAACCATTTGGCCAGGAGAGCCCTTTTATGCAGACTTTTGCCATATTTCGATACCCAAAATTTTTGCGATTTTCACAGAATTTTTTTCAAAAGCCGATTCCAAAGCAACTAATAGAGCTTTGCGATCGCAATCACTTCCAGAATCTGTCCCACGAAGTCTACTTTCATGATAAAGCACGAGGGACCTGCCAAAGTTAAACCATTTGGCCAGGAGAGCCCTTTTATGAAGGCATGTGCTCGATTTCGTCGCCAAATTTTTTTGTCGAATTTTACGCCCTCTCATTTTTAAAAGTCGATTCCACAGCAACTAATAGAGCTTTGCGATCGCAATCACTTCCAGAATGTGCAAAAGATATTCTAGTTTCATAACAGAACAGCAGGGACCTGCCAAAGTTAAACCATTTGGCCAGGAGAGCCCTTTTATGCAGACTTTTGCCATATTTCGATACCCAAAATTTTTGCGATTTTCACAGAATTTTTTTCAAAAGCCGATTCCAAAGCAACTAATAGAGCTTTGCGATCGCAATCACTTCCAGAATCTGTCCCACGAAGTCTACTTTCATGATAAAGCACGAGGGACCTGCCAAAGTTAAACCATTTGGCCAGGAGAGCCCTTTTATGAAGGCATGTGCTCGATTTCGTCGCCAAATTTTTTTGTCGAATTTTACGCCCTCTCATTTTTAAAAGTCGATTCCACAGCAACTAATAGAGCTTTGCGATCGCAATCACTTCCAGAATGTGCAAAAGATATTCTAGTTTCATAACAGAACAGCAGGGGACCTGCCAAAGTTAAACCATTTGGCCAGGAGAGCCCTTTTATGCAGACTTTTGCCATATTTCGATACCCAAAATTTTTGCGATTTTCACAGAATTTTTTTCAAAGCCGATTCCAAAGCAACTAATAGAGCTTTGCGATCGCAATCACTTCCAGAATCTGTCCCACGAAGTCTACTTTCATGATAAAGCACGAGGGACCTGCCAAAGTTAAACCATTTGGCCAGGAGAGCCCTTTTATGAAGGCATGTGCTCGATT